>JASDQU011400548.1:74063-96714 GCA_032191745.1 Picea mariana | reverse complement strand
TTTCATTTAATGGGTGTATATTGTAACAAATGAGTGCCAAACACCATACCCATGCTCCTACAAAAATACTTTCATCCTGTTGTTCCATATCTCGTAGCTCAGACCAATACAAACATCAAATATCGGTGCTTCATTTACTATGCACTTCATGAATCCTAACATTCCATTATTTGTGAAATCCATGATCTACCTTCCAATGGTTAAACTATTTTATTGAAGGACCTGCTCTGATACCAATTGTTGGAATAATGGGAGGGGGAGGATGAATTAGTATAATCACTTTTTACCACTTTCAACCACAATATATAAACTTCAACTTTATAAACAATATCTCATTTATGATTACATTCAATACATCATGAGAATATAACGTAAGTAGTACAATTCAAAAATATCACATCAGATACAAAGCAAGCCAGAATTTACGTGGAAACCCAAATGGGAGAAAACCATGAAATATTTTCTTATATATATTGTTGGCACAGGGGCAGACATAGGCTTCAATGCTACAAGAGTGCACCAACAAAACCCTAACTAATGGCCCTTTCGGAAACACCTGCAAAGTAGATGAAGTCTCACCCAAAGCAATTATGAGGGGGTTGTAGGACAGAGATGTCTACAACCAAAGGGAATATCAAGTGGATCTAGCACAAGAACAACACAACATTCATATATCACTTATCAACTTAGATCTATTCTGCACATCTACTTATCAGATCTAAAGAAGTAATGCAATCACAATATATCAATGACAAATATAAAATACCAATCACACACAACAAAAAATATACATGGTTCACCCTCTCTCTAGGGATACGTCCACAGAACTGTGCTATAATATATTGAGGTAAAGCATACAGTTCTTGTCTGCACTCTTAGCTACCAGATTTTCTTTCTTCTCCTCCCTCTCTCTTCCCTCCCTGTGTACCCAGCTGGAGAGTTGATCTTTGCACCCAGCTGAAGATCTTACAATACCATAAGGCTCCCCCACTTAACACTTCTCTTTCATAATACAATAATCACTCACATCAACAATGACAATGTATCTTGACACCAACATGACCCAGGTCCTCTTGACCTCTATTTATACATTACAATAGCTCACCGACAGCCTTAGGCCGAAACCTAGGTGTCCAAAACCCTAGGTCTCTAAAACACTAGGTCAACTTGACCCATATTTCTAGGGCTTCGCCAACCTATCTTTTATTCCTTCTCCCGCGGTGCTCCAAAACATCCAATGGTGGATTTTTCTGCTTGCTCACATGTCCACGGTCCTTCTTTCCTACTTATCTATCATCCATGATATCCTCATCCAATGACTTTATTTCTTGGGCTTCGCTCCGTCTTTTCTACTCTTTTTCTCACTTCAACCCAATAACAGTCACTGTGTCATCTGCGAAGTTCACATTCTCCCTTTTATTTATTGATCTTTGCATACTTTCATAATCAAGGGCTAACATGCCCCCAACTCTCACCTGTGACTCATC
The DNA here is from genome assembly GCA_032191745.1 of Picea mariana. NCBI lineage: Eukaryota > Viridiplantae > Streptophyta > Pinopsida > Pinales > Pinaceae > Picea > Picea mariana. The sequence continues at coordinate 95,227 of JASDQU011400548.1, read as the reverse complement.
CCGAGGCACTTCATATCTGATATTCTTGTTTTACTTCAACTCCAAGTTGCATAGTGAAGCCTTTTCTTTTTGCTTTATGCCTCCTCTTCCTCCTTGTGAATATTGTCTTTTATGTGTCTGGTACCTAGTTTCAACTGCACCTGGTACCTAGACCCTTTACTTCATGCTTCTAGTGAGAGATGTGAGGTAGCTGGTTGTCATAGTATAACTTCAGTTGACTCCCATTCACTAATCCTTCCTTCCATTCTCCATTCAACATCTTAAATTATGCAGCTCCTCCCTCTATAACATAAGTGATCTCATATGGCCCTAGCCAATGCATTCTGAACTTTCCAGGATGTTTTATGAACTTGTTGTCATAGACCAACACTAGGTCTCCCTTTCTAAATTCCTTCTGTTTGATGTGCCTGTCATGGTAGGCCTTCCCTCTTTCCTTCTGAACTTGTTGATGGAATCCTACAACAAATTGATCTTCCTCAAGTTTGACCAACTGTGTGAGCCTCTCTTGAACAGATCCATTGTCATCCATATCTATAAAAGCAACAATTCTCAGGCTTGGTACTAGATATTCCATGGGATCAACGACTTCAAGACCATATACCATCTTTCCTCAAGCCGATCCCAACTCAAAGGCATCCAACACGGTCTCCTGCAAAGAAAATCAAAAGGCGCCATCTTAATGGTGCTTTGGTAACTGTTGTTGTATATGAATTCTACCAATGGAAAGAATTCTTCCCAATGATTTTGTTGGTCCATCACGTACATGCGCAACATGTCTTCCAAGATTTGGTTTGTTCGTTCGGTATCCCATCTATCTTCGGGTGATACAAAGTACTAAAGTTAAGTTGGGTTCCCAAGGCCTCTTGGAAAGTAGTCCAAAATTGTCCAGTAAACATCGATCCTCTATCAGATATAATCCTCTTAGGCATGCCATATAGCCTCACAATATCACTAATGAAAACTCTAGCTATGTCAGGAGCCTGATACGTCGTACATACAGGAATAAAATGAGCACTCTTTGTCAGAGTGTCGACTACTACAAAAATTGAGTCGTGTCTCCTTGCCGTCAGTGGAAATCCAATAAGGAAATCCATCAAAATGACCTCCCATTTTGATTCTATAATAGCGTGTGGCTGCAGTAATCCTGTTGGATGTCTATGTTCAACCTTCACCTACTGACATTCTAGACATCTGGCCATGTAGTTGACTATGTCTGCCTTCATTTATTTCTAGAAGAATAAGGGTTTAAGGTCTACCCTCATCTTCATCACCCCCAAGTGACCCATGTACACTCCTCTGTAAGCCTCGTTTAGGATCAAAATCCTCAAATCGTCATTTGGTGGTATGTAAATTTGATTCTTAAATCTCAATAATCCCTCATCTTCCAAGGTAATTATGCAAATCATGGTACCATCATGATGTTTTGTCCGATAAAATCCTTGACCTCTTTGTACCAGTCATCGTCGCATTGTAAAGTTAGAATATTTTCATGTAAATTCGTCTGAAGAGGCATCACCAAAAATATGTGTGGTCTTCGAATCAATGCATTGGCCACTCTGTTCACTATTCCATTTATGTAAGTAATCTTGAAATATTACTCGTTGAGCAATTCTGACCAACACCGTTGTCGAGCGTTTAGGTTTCTTTGTGTAAATATGTGTTGTAGTCCACAGTGGTCCATTTTTAGTTCAAATTTTTGTCCAATAAGGTAGTGTCTCCAAACTCTCAAGGAATATACAATTGATAACAACTCCAAATCATGCATCACATAGTTCTCCTCATGCCTTGTCAACTTCCTCAATAGGTAAGTGATCAATCAACCATCTTGCATCAAGACTCTGCCTAAGCCTTCCTTGGATGCATCAGTGCATACGAAGATGTCTGCGTCCATGTCAGGGACCTTTAGTATCGGTGTTGTTGTCAACAAATCCTTGAGCCTTCGAAATTCTTCCGCGCATTTCTCGGTCCAAAAAAAATTCTTGTTCTTCTGCAATTTCATGATCAGATTTGCTATCTTCGAAATTCCCTCGAAGAACCATTGATAGTATCCTTCTAAACCCATGAAGCTATGCACTTTTGGGACATTCATCGACGCATTCCATTTCATAATATCCTCAAACGTTTTTGGATCCATGGGGATACCTTTGTTGGAGATGACATGCCCTAAGTAGTGAATCTTCAATTGGTAAAATGAGCATTTAGACAATTTCCCATACAATTTGTTCTCTCGCGGACACTGTAGTAAAAAGTGCAAGTGCTCTTCATTCTCCTCCATTGTCCAAGAGTAAATCAAAATATTTTCAATGAATACTTGGACGAACTTTTCCAAGTACTTTCAGAACACCCCATTCATCAAACTCATAAATACCCCTGGGGAATTAGTCAGTCCAAATGGTAAAACAATAAACTCGTAATTTCCAAACCTCATCTTAAAGGCGATCTTAGTGACGTATTCCTCCTTGATCCATAACTAGTGATACCCTGATCTCAAGTTGATCTTTAAAATAACCATCGCATCCATCATCTGATCAAACAAATCATCAATCCTTGGAAATGGATATCGATTATTGATCATTGCCTTGTTCAATTGATGGTAGTCAATGCAGAGTCTCCACGACCCATCCTTCTTTCATATGAAAATAATAGGCACACCCCATGGTAACACACTTGGACGTATAAGTCCCAGGTTCAACAACTCCTTTTGTTGCATTCTCAACTCTTGTAACTCTAGGGTTAACATTCGATAAGGCATTATCGCTATTGGTTCAGTCCCCGATTTTAGGTCTATGGTAAATTCCAATTCCCTCTCTGGTGGCATCCCAGGTAACTCCTCCGAGAAGATGTCTGCAAACTCTCTCACCCTAGGAAAGTGTTTTAGACCTTCCGCTACTCCCTTCTCGTTAAACGCAAGGATTGCATAAAGCTTAAATCCCTTGCGCATTCTCTTCCATAGCTACAAGGAAGAGATGAACCTCAGGAAAACTCCCTGGTTCAGACCTACAATCATGCGTCTATGTCCCTCATCATCGACCAAGCTCAATCATTTCATCTTACAGTTGAATATCACCTCATGCGATTCCAACCAGCCTATATCGATCACGAGCTCATAAGATCCTAAGATCGTGACGTACAGGTTGTCCTTGGTGAAAAACTCTCCTAGTTTAAGGCTACATCCCATAACCTTCCCAACAACCTTATGTTTGGCTCCCAAAGCCATCTCTACAAAGTTAAATTCATCTTGTTCGACTGCCTTTCCCTTAATTTGTTTTAGTGCTACACCTGAAATCAAACTCTCAGTAGCATCGAGATCTATCAAAATACTAAGGGTCTAGTCAGAGATGGTACCTGACATCTCAAGCACAGTCGACTGGTGCTTTGCCTAGTGATAATTCACCACTGCATGAATCCAATGGGCATTGCCCAAATCTCCCACGGTAGTGGGTCCGACTGATATAGATGTTCTATTCCTCTCCACTGGGAAGTCATACTAGTAGTGTGGCTCGGCACATGTCCAACGCCCCTTCTTTAGTCCAGTACTCCTAGTACTCGAAGTAGAAGATGACGTCCCATCGGCTTCGAATCCTGGTCTTTTCTACTAAACAGGCCTAAACTGTTGTTGTTGCGGTCGACGTTGTTGTTGATGTTTTGGTCCTTGGTAAGGAGTCTATTGTTGAGGCCTTGGTCTCTAAGGTGTAGTGAAAGTGGATCCTTTCTGGAAGCCATGATATCTGGGCATATATCTATCTGGTGTCTGATACTGCTGCCCACTAGATGACACCTGCCCTACTAGTCTCACTGGAGTCCTACTTTGACCCCCTCCGATAAGCTCCTCCTCTGCTATGAGGGCCTTCTAGACGTCATCATGCAAGGCATGAGGCATCAAAATCCTAACCTTTTCATGTATGCTAACATTAAGGCCAAACAAGAAATTGTTGAACTTAATTTTCTTGGTATTAAGGTGTGGAGCATACCGAAGAAACTCCATAAAATGGGCCTCGCACTCGGGCACCATACGACCGCCCTGTTGCAAGGCATTGAACTCATTGAGTTCTCACTCAATCAATTCCTCTGATATCTACCTATCTCAAAACCTTTCCTCAAATAGTTCCCATGGCATGTCTTTGATGGCCATGTTCAATTGTGGCACGAGCACCTTCCACCATAGAAGAGTGCTCCCCTTCAGTTGAAAGACCACCATGTGAACCTTCATGTTGGAGGTATAGTCATGAAGTGAAAAGCACATATCCATATTCTCAAACCATGCCTTGGTGGATGTGTCATCTGGGGAACCAAAGAACTTGGGAAATTTGACCTTCTCGAGTTCGCGGTGAATGCTACCAGTACCCACCGAAGCACACGGTGGACACTCAGGGGGTGATAACACCCTGGACTCATCTCTGTCCAAATGGATGATCAGTTCCTTAGACATCTGCTAAAAATACCTCATCATCCCAACCACATCACCCATCGCTATATGTTCCTGCCCGACAACCTGTTTGTCTCCCTAGGGTTTAGACCCCTAAGGCATGGATGCTACTGGAGGCATCGCTCCTACTCCCCTAGCACCCCGTCATCTGAATCCACGGCATCCTCTAACCATGATTACCTACATGAATACAAATCAAATTAATTAGCAACCTTATAATCATAAATGAAATCAACAAAATCTATAGTGATCCAAAGTCACGGGCAAAACTCGCTCTGATACCATATGTAACAACCCCAATCGTTACGACTCCAAGCGAAGTGAAAAATGCAATTTTTTTTTTTTTAAGGCAGGAAGGAAACAACGAAAACAGTTAAACCACATAACCTGATGACAAACACCACACAATTCTGACCAAGAAATAGACAACAATGACTCTACACACTAGCACATCGAGCAATTGGGTGAAACATGCGTAAATCAAAAAGAAAGAAACGAATACCTGCCTAAAACAAACATGACAATGCTTACAAGATAAGGAAAACATCCACAATACCGACACAATGGCCTCGACGATCAGTAAATAGAACCTCTATGGCACGCAAACCCAAATGCATGAAGGCATTACAACTCAAGTCCCAACGACCATTACAATGAACAACGCCCACTTCGGGAAGCACAAACTCTAGCCAGGTTATCATTCACCTCTATCCCTGAGGGCATGCAATCATCCCCTTATCATGAATCGTTCCATCACAAGGTGATAGGCATGATGGTAATCCTGGCACAACATACCCCATCTAGACCAATAACTCGAGAATACTTCAACGCACTAGGAGATTGAATTAACTGTCAAAAGAAAAGATGACTGGCCCAAGAACCCAATCGACAGGTCAAAAAGACGACTATGACATTCATATGACACAATAATTTCCTTGTGGAATAGAATCAATATGTATGTAATAAATAATTTTCATTAAAACAAATAGTTCGTTGCAACTATCCTCCAAATCCCTAGATCAGATAAGTAATTTCCTAAGGAGGAAATCACTATTTTTTTAAACTGAAACAAAAGTAGAACATGTCTTTAACCATATAGGTCATTGTATTTACAAATTGAAACATATATAAGTGTTTCCTAAGGCTGATTTTGCTATCCTTTATCATAAACAATATGCATTTAATTGTTGTCTTTAAATATAAATTTGTTGTCCCTTAAAGTTCTGTGTCGTCCTTTAATTATAAAACTGAAACAAATATAAGTATTTTCCTCAAGATGAGTTCGCTATCTAGTTAAGAAATCATAAAACAAGTTTTATAATGATTACTGAATTCGCTAAAATTCGCCAATAAGAAAATCATGAAAATTTCTACAAGAAAGTCAAAACAAAATTGACGTTGTCCAACACTACCAAATCGTTGTCTCCAATTAAGCTTGTTGTCTATCATTGAATTTACTGTCTAGTAAATATATGTGAGAATGTTGTAAATTAAATACATGATATCTCTAAGTTAAATAGGTTATATTGTTCTCATTTAAATATATTATAGGAAGAATTAATCTATGATATAATGGAAATAGTGTAAACATGTATATAGGTAAATTTATACAATAGAGTGTAGTTATATAATAAATAAATCGCATGTAAATTGCAACACAAAGTGTGAATATATAATGTAAATATATAGTGTAAATATATATCGCAGAATATACATAGTGTAAATATATATATCGAAAGTTAAAGACCAGTGAATACTTATTATAAAGACTACTCATGGAATTACTTCCTAATGAAGAAGATATTGCTTATGAAATTTGTACATCGTGGGATAGGGGAGCTTTTCCTCATTCCTGTTCCGAAGGATACTGTAAGAAATGTTTTTCTAAATGGTAATTAATAGAATGAGCTGAAAACATTAGTGTTTTACTGAACATAATTTCACTAAAACCCAAATTCACCCAACATAACATTGCTTAAAATGACATGGATTTCATAATACAGTTGTCATGTCACAATTTGTACATATTTAAAAACTTTTCCCAAAATGGATATAATTGTTAAACAATTTTTTTTTCAAATCTCCAAGTTCATGTTCACCTTACTGGACTGAATATGATGGAGAAATAAGATAAATATTGGGTGAAATATGATAATATTGTCTTATAAAATCTATAATTAATTTCGTTGTCGTTAAACACCACTGTTTCACTATAGAAACACCATCAATCGCACAACAAACATGCCACATATGCTACCCATTCAGACAGAAAAATACTCCCCCATTTACACTACAGAACACCACCGTTTCCACAGTAAAAAAATCATTTCCAATACATAGTCATACGATACAATAAATTCACCCAACCAATTACACTGTCAAATGCAACCATCAATTCATCGTCACTCATAAAATTTGGGGATATCAATGTTGAAAATAAGCTCTATATATCAGTGAATGGGGATCGTTGCCACAGGTATTATAACGCTGAATATAAAACGTTGACCCATCATTTAAACTGTGAATATAAAACCGCCAAATATAAACTATGAATACAAACTAGTTGCCACAGGTATAAAATCGTTGAATATACATTTGTTGACCCATCATTTAATTATGAATATAAAATCGTTGAATATAGACTATGAACATAAACTGTGAATATAAAATCGTTGAATATAGACTGTGAACATAAACTGTGAATATAAAATCACTAAATCTAAATAGTGAATGAAAAATCGTTGCCACCCAATATATAATCATTGCTATGGTGTAAGGGATATCGCTGGTAATAATCTATTAAATATATGAAAATACTGTCTTGATACATATCATAAAACATTGTCCCAAAATTTTACTGTCAAACATTAAAAATTGTCCAAACGCAGTCAATAGGAAAAGGGTAATCCCTGACTTTACAGAGGGTAATTCACAGACACGAAAAATGGTAAATCATTGTCATAATAAAATGGTAAAACACAGAGTTGATATAAAAATGCAGAGAGTATTAAGCTGTTCGCGGAGAGGAATGATAAAAATACATAGAATTACTCAATCACAAGAAGGTGCAATGACAATCATTCTACCAAGACTCAATCAACGCAGAGATGAGTAAGGGTAGACAGCTGGGAAAATTTTGATCCTTCGCTCATCATCCATGCACAGAAAAGCAGGGCATTAGAATCTATAGGTCTATAAACACCAAAGTGACGATCGTCGATTTGGCTCCTAGACGACTACTCAAGCATGGACTAATGAACTAGGGATAAGAGTGGAAGATAAAGCACAATATAATCATAATAATCAATAAAACCCATACACATAAGTTACTGAAATCAGAAGTTGGGTTCGCCAAAGGAAATCCACCAGAAAACAACAAGCAAGGGGATTACAATACCGTAGGAAATCAATTGCAAGACAACGCATGGAAATGAAATCTTAAATGAGCATACAGAACGAACATGAGTAAATTGAAATTCATTGAAAGTAACAATTCAACTAGCGTACCTTAGCCAAACGTGATTAATTAGTAGTTTTCATCCTACGTATGCTCCGACTAGCTTCTGCTTGTCAACCGATGTGACCTCACCAGTACCTCCCAGCCAACGCTAGGTGTAATCTTCTTCCCCCTGATCCCCCCGAGCCACAAAGGGGCCATACACACTATACCAGAGAATAACTAGCACCTAGCTCACCTCGTAAGGTCGAGCTACCACTCATTACCCAAGCTGGGTATCCTAAGTCCCATAAGATAAGTCAGTCAAGACAAAAATTTTGTAGCGTAACATTACGCATAAAGATCAGATCCATAGCCCTCCTCCTCCATTCTTTTTATAGAGTTTTCAAGTTATTTCTTTCCCAAATTCTCTTTTAATTTATTTTTCATTAATTTAATCAGAAAAATGTCCTCCGTACACATGTCACACATCCCCCTAGTTGCACCAGAAATTAATTTCATTATTTATTTAATTATTCATGTTTCCCTCACCCACCAAAAACCATTCCTAAAAATGCTCCTTGGTGTCCCAATATCCCCTTACACATTTTAAATGACTTACGCCTTTACTAAATTCCTAGTTGAGTTCATAATTAGAAAGTTCTTAAAGGCAAGATTCCTTACTATGTTAGACATTAATTTTTTTCCTTACGTTTCCCTTTTCCCCTTAGTTTCCTATTTTTCTAAGTTTCCCTCTTTTCCCTTTTTAACTAAAAATCAAATTAGAAAGTGTAGAAAAACCACCTTTTACCCCTTTTTCTTTTTAATTAATAAATGTTAATTAGCATATGTAGAAAAAAAAAACAATCATTTCCCTTTCAAAATTGTAATCCCCCATTGAAATTTGATTTTAATAATTTAATTGAATTTCTTACCCCCTCCTTGTTACATGTTTAATTATTATTAATATACATATATTTTTTTACCACATGCATTACTTAAACCTACATTTTAATTTCACTCAACTGGGCGACATTTTTATTAGGGAAATTGTTTTTAAATCTTACTTATCACATCATTCGTTTTAAGGACGACTAGGTTTATTCACTTACCTGTTGAAATCATGATGTGTCCTTCAGGATGCACTAGGTTCTCCAAAGGTGATACTCACCTTTTTTTGTTTTACATGCACGACGTGCCCCTTAAGACGCACTACATGCTCCAAGGGTGTCACTCACCTCTTTTTGTTTTCCTTGTGCGACATGCCCTTCAGGACGCACTACATGCTCCAAGGGTGCCACACACCTCTTGATTGACTTGGTAGACATCAAAAACCCCTAGATTCAATACTCTGCTAGGTGATACTGTGGGAGACTAAGGGCCTCTAAAGAATAAAGCCCTGCCTTATTGCACGCCCCTTAGAATCATTATGAGCGACTGTTGCAGTCTTCCCTCACGACATCGTGGGTCTTCTCGAACTAGGTAATAGTTAACCTATAGTTTGAACCATGGTGGGAGTGCTAGTAGGTTGTGGTAGGGTTTATGTCCACACCTCTCCCTCAAAGTCTCTGTTTTTCATGCATGACCTCTCTACTCCACATGTGAGTCTGGTCGACAAGCTATTGTCAGCCTGCATCATCAACAAATCAGGTCAAAAATAATAATCAATCATCATAACATCTAATCAGATGTACATATGTCATATCAACAACAATCAAACCCAAATAGTCCACTCCTTGACTCAATATGGAGTCCAAGGGATTTTATCGATGCCTCTTCATCCTTGAGGTCCAAAGTCCTACACACTCATAAGAACCCAGTCAATAGCACCTGTCTATGTAAACACACAAAATGACATATCATCATATCCATAATTCCTCATAATCATAATCAAATGGCCAAGAGTATAATAATACAGATCACTTGCAAGCAAGTGTCCTCAAAGAATAAGTTCTCTCAGTGCACACAAGAGAAGGATGTTACACACACCCCCTCTTGGTCTAAACTTCGTCCTGAAGTTTCACAATATATAAGTGTCGAAATAATGTGTATCACAGTATCATAATTCTATCTATCAAACAAAAATGGAAATTGTTGGCGCATATCATATGCATCCTCTTAGGTCGTCGAGTGCGGACTATAGTTGTCCCACTAGACCTTGACCGGATATACTATTCGACACCATAGCTATTGAATGCGATGATCCAAGAAGTGGATTGGATTAGTCGTGCATGCACCCTCATTATATACCTGCAAGGAAATCATGTCAATAAAATGTGTAGGATCACTAATATAATGTCTCAAAACAGATACATGAAAAATATCGTGCATACGCCTCAAAGAATTAGCCAAGACTAGTTGATAGGCCACGAGCCCCTTCTTCTCCACAATATCAAAAGGTCCCACAAACCTAGGAGAGAGTTCAACACCCTTTCCAAACTTGATCTAAATATTATGTGGTTTTACCTGCAAGAAGACTCGATCACCAACGTCGTAACTATGGTCGACACGGTGTGCATCAGCATAACTCTTCTGTTGATCTTGTGCTTCTTTGATCCTTTGTCTTATTGTTTTCATTTGATCTTCCATTTCTTCGATCACTTCTGGTCCCACTAGGACCCTATCTTCAAGTTGATCCCAACTCAAAGGCATCCGACATGGTCGTACATAAATAAACTTGAAAGGTGCCATATTAATAATGATTTGGTAACTGTTGTTATATGTGAATTCTACCAGTGGAAAGAATTTTTCCCAACGCTTCTATTGGTCCATCACGTATAGGCACAACATGTCTTCCAAGATTTGGTTTGTTCGTTTGGTCTGCCCATCTGTCTTCGGGTGATACACAATACTAAAGTTAAGTTGGGTTCCCAAGGCCTCTTGGAAACTAGTCCAAAATCGTCCAGTAAAAATCGATCCTCGATCGGATATAATCCTCTTAGGCATGCCATGTAGCCTCACAGTCTCACTGATGAAAACTATAGCTATGTTAGGAGCCTGATATGTCATACATACATGAATAAAATGATCACTCTTCTTCAAAGTGTCAAATAACAAAAAAATCGAGTCATGTCTCCTTGCAGTCAGTGGCAATCCAACAATGAAATCCATCGAAATGACCTCCCATTTCGATTCTGGAATAGCGTGTGGCTGCAGTAATCCTACTGGATGTCTATGTTCAGCCTTCACCTGTTGAAATTCTAGACATATGGCCACGTAGTTGACTCTGTTTTCCTTCATTCCTTTTTAGAAGAATAAGGGTTTAAGGTCTGCCCTCATCTTTGTGACCCCCAGGTGAGCCATGTACACTGCTCTCTGATGCTCGTTTATGATCAAACTCCTCAACTCATCATTCGGTGGTACGTAAATTTGATTGTTAAATATCAATAATTCATCATCGTCCAATGTAAATCCTACAGATCTTGGTACCATCATGGTGTTTTTCCCTATAAAATCCTTGACCTCTTTGTACCATTCATCTTCGCATTGTAAAGTTAGAATATTTTCACATAGATTCGTCTGAAGAGGCATCACCAAAAATATATGTGGTCTCCGACTCAACTCATAAACCACTTTGTTCATTGTTCCCTTTATGTAAGTAATCTCAAAATCATACTCGCTAAGCAATTCCGACCAATTTCATTGTCACGCATTCAGGTCTCTTTGCTTAAAGATGTGTTGTAGTCCACAATGCTCCATTTTTAGTTCAAATTTTCGTCCAATAAGGTAGTGTCTCAAAACTCTCAAGGCATATATAATGGCTAACAACTCCAAATCATTTGTAACATAGTTCTCCTCATTCCTTCTCAAATTCCTCGAGATGTAAGCGATCACTCGACCATCTTGCATCAAGACTCCGCCTAAGCCTTCCTTGGATGCGTCAGTGCATACCACGAAGTTCACGTACATGTTAGGGACCTTTATTATCGGTGTTGTTGTCATCATCTCCTTGAGCCTCTAAAATGCTTCTACACATTTCACGCTCCAAACAAACTTTTTGTTCTTCTTCTACGATTCCATGATCGGATTTACTATCTTCAAAAGTCCCTCGACGAACCATTGATAATATCCTGCTAAACCCATGAAGCTACGCACTTATGGAACCTTCGTCATCTTAGGCCATTCCATAATATCCTCAAAATTTGTTGGATCCACCATGATACCTTTGCCGGAGATGACATTCCCTAAGCAGTGAATCTTTGATTGGTAAAACAAGCATTTAGACAATTTCCCATACAATTTGTTCTCTCGTAGACACTGTAGTACCAAGCGCAAGTGCTTGTCATGCTCCTCCATCGTCGGAGAGTAAATCAAAATATCATCAATGAATACTTGGACAAAATTGTCCAATTACTCTCGGAACACCATGTTCATCAAACTCATAAATACCCCTAGGGTGTTCGTCAGTCCAAATGGTAAAACAATAAACTCGTAATGTACAAACCTCATCTTAAATGCAGTCTTATGGACGTATTCCTCCTTGATCCATAACTGGTGATACCCTGACCTCAAGTCGATCTTTGAAAACACCATCGCACCCTTCATCTATTCAAATAGATAATCAATCCTCGGCAACAGATACTGATTCTTGATCGTTTCCTTGTTCAATTGACGGTAGTTAATGCAGAGTGTCCATGACCCATCCTTCTTTCATATGAAAATAACAAGCGCACCCCATGGTGACACACTTGGGCATATAAGTCCCAGGTATAGAAACTCCTTTAGTTGCATTCTCAACTCCTGTAACTCCAGCGTTGACATTAAATAAGTCATTCTCGTTATTGGTTCAGTCCCCAATTTTAGTTATATGTTAAATTCCAATTTGCTCTTCGGTGGCATCCCAGGGAACTCCTTTGGGAAGATGTCCGCAAACTCTCTCACCATAGGAAGGTGTTCTATACCTTTCTCTACTCCCTTCTATTTTAACACAGGGATTGCATAAAGCTTACACCCCTTGCACATGTTCTTCCATAGCTGCAAGGAAGACATGAAACTAAGGGAAACTTCCTGGTTCCAACCTACAATCACGCGTCCTTGTCCTTGATCATTGACCAAGCTCAACCGTTTCATATTACAGTTGAGTATCGCCTCATGTGATTCCAACTAGTCCATACCGATCACGACGTCATAAGATCCTAAGATTGTGATGTACAGGTTGGCCCTGGTGACAAACTCTCACAGGTTAAGGGTACAACCCGTAACCTTCCCTCCAACCTTCTGTTTGGCTCCTGAATCCATCTCTACAAATCTAAACTCATCCTATTCGAATTCCTTTACCTTAATTATTTTTAGCACTGCATCAGAAATGAAACTCTCAGTAGCACCGGGATCTATCAAAATACTAAGGTTCTGGTCAGCAATGGTACCTAATGTCTCAAGCAAAGTCAACTAGTGTTGTACCTAGCGGTTATTTATCGTTGCATGAATCCGATGGGCCTTGACCAAATATCCCACGGTAGTGGGTCAGGTGGATCTAGAGGCTCTAGTCCTCTCCACTAGGCAGTCTCCTTGGTAGTGTGGCTCCCCACATGTCCAACACCCCTTCTTCGGTCCAGTACTCCTGGTACCCGAAGTAGAAGCTGACGGCCCACCGGATTGGAATCCTGGTCTGTTCTACTTAACAGGACTAAACTATTTTTGTTGCGGTCGACGTTGTTGTTGATTTTTTGGTCCTCGGTAAGGAGTTTGTTGCTGAGGCTCTGGTCGTCGAGGTGTAGTGAAAGTGTATCCTCTCCAGAAGTCACAATATCCTGGAATATGTGTAGATTGTGTCTGATGCTACTACGCACCAGATGACACCTGCTCTTCTGGTCTCATTGGAGTCTTTCTCTGACCCCCGCTGATAAGCTCTTCCTCTGCTGTGAGGGCCTTCTGGTCAGCATCATGCAAGGTATGAGGCATCAAAATCCTAACCTTTTTATGTATGCTGACATTAAGGCCAAACAAGAACCCGTTGATCTTAAGTTTCTTTGTATTAAGGTGTGTAGCATACTGAAGCAACTCCATAAAATGGGCCTCGTACTCAGGCACCATATGACCGCCCTGTCGCAAGGCATTGAACTCATTGAGTTGATGCTCAATGAATTCCTCTGATAGGTACCTCTCTTGGAACCGTTGCTCAAACAGTTCCCATGACACATCTTCGACAACCATGTTCAATTGTGGCAGGAGCGTCTTCAACCATAAAAGAATTCTCCCTTTCAATTGAAAGACCGCCATGCAGACCTTCATGTTGGAGGTATAGTCGTGAAGTGCAAATCACATCGCCATATTCTCCAACCATGCATCAGAGGTTGCGCCATCTGGGGCACAAAATAACTCAGGACATTTGACCTTCTCGAGTTCGTGGTGAATGCTACCAGTAACGACCAGAGTGCGCGATGGACCCTCAGGGGGTGTCAGTGCCCTGGCCTCATCTATGTCCAAATGGATGATCAGTTCCTCAGAAATCCACTAAAAACACCTCATCATCCCAACCACATCACCCACTATTATATTTTCCTTCCTGAAAACATGTTCATCTCCTTAGGGGTTAGACCCCTCAAGCATGGATGCTACTGGAGGTTTTGTGCCTCCTCTCCTAGCACCCCGTCGTCTGCCTCCGCAATGTCCTCTAACCATTATTACCTACACAAATACAAATCAAATTAATTAGCAACATTATAATCATAAATCAAATCAATGAAATTCATAGTGATCCCAAGTCACGGGTCGAAACCTGCTCTGATACCATATGTAACGACCCCAATTGTTACGACTCCAAGCAAAGTGAAAAGTGCAATTTGTTTTTCTTTTTTTTAGGCAGGAAGGAAACGAAGAAAAAAGTTAAACCACACCACCTAACGACGAACACCACGCACGCAGATCAGGCAACAGATAACAATGACTCTACACACTAGCACATCGAGTAACTGGGTGAAACATGCATAAATCAAAAAGAAAGAAATGACTAATCGCCCGACACAAACATGACAACGCCTAAAATCTAAGGACAACATCCAAAATCCTGACGCAACGGCCTCAACGATCAGAAAATAGAACCTTTATGGCATGCAAAACCAAACGCATGAAGGCGTTACAACCCAAGTCCCAATGACCATTACAACGAACAACGCCCACTTCGGGAAGGATAGACTTCGGCCAGGTTATCATTTGCCTCTATCCCTCAGGGCATGCAATGATCCCCTCATCAAAAATCATGTCGTCACAAGGTCATAGGTGTGACGGTAATCCTGGCACAACATACACCATCTAGACCAATAACCTGATAACACTTCAACGCGCTAGGAGACTGAATTAACTGTCAAAACACAAGATGACTGACCCAAGCACCCAATTGACAAGTCAACAATATGACTATGACATTCATATGACACAATAATTTCACTAGGCAACAGAATCAATCAATACACAATAAATAATTGTCATTAAAACAAAGAGTTCATTGCAACTATCCTCCAAATCCCTAGATCAGATAAGTAATTTCCTAAGGAGGAAATCACTATTTTATTAAACTGAAACAAAAATAGAACATGTCTTTAACCATATATGTCATTGTATTTACAAATTGACACAAATATAAGCGTTTCCTAAGCGTGATTTCACTATCCTTTATCAGAAACAATATGAATTTAATTGTTGTCTTTAAATAATTTGTTTTCCCTTAAAGGTCCTTGTCGTCCTTTAATTATAAAACCGAAACAAATATAAGTAGTTTCCTCAGGATGAGTTCGCTATCTAGTTAAGAAATCATAAAACAAGTTTAATAATGATTATTGAATTCGCTAAAATTCGCCAATAAGAAAATCATGAAAATTGCTACAAGAAAATTAAAATAAAATTCACATTGTCCAACACTACCAAATCACTGTCTCTAATTAAGCTTGTTGTCTATGATTGAATTTACTGTCTAGTAAATATATGTGAGAATGTTGTAAATTAAATACATGATATCTCTAAGTTAAATAGGTTATATTGTTGTCATTTAAATCTATTATAGGTAGAATTAATCTATGATATAATGGAAATAGTGTAAACATGTATATAGGTAAATTTATACAATAGAGTGTAATTATATAATAAATATATCGCATGTAAATTGCAACATAGAGTGTGAATATATAATGTAAATATACAGTGTAAATATATATCACAAAAGATACATAGTGTAAATATATATATCAACAGTTAAAGACCAGTGAATACTTATTAGAAAGACTACTCCTGGGCTTAATTTGTAATGAAGAAGATATTGCTTATGAAATATGTACATCGTGGGATAGGGGAGCTTTTCCTCATTCCTGTTCCGAAGGATACTGTAAGAAATGGTTTTCTAAATGGTAATTAATAGAGTGAGTTGAAAACATTAGCGTTTTACTGAACATAATTTAGTTAAAAACCAAATTCACCCAACATAATATGCTTAAAATGACATGGATTCCGTAAGACAATTGTCATGTCACAATGTGCACATATTTAAAAAAAATTCCCAAAATGGATATAACTGTTACACAACAAGTTGTTCGAATCTCCAAGTGCACGTTCACCTTACTAGACTGAATATGATGGAGAAATAAGATAAATGATGGGCGAAATATGATAATATTGTCTTATAAAATCTATAATTAATTTCGTTGTCGTTAAAACACCATTGTTTCACTATAGAAACACCATCAATCACACAAAAAACATGCCACATACACTACCCATTCAAATAGAAAATACGCCCCCATTTACACTATAGAACACCACCGTTTTCACAGTAAAAACAATCGTTGCCAATACACAGTGATACGATGCAATATATTCACCCAACCAATTACACTGTCAAACGCAGCCATCAATTCGTTGTCACTCATAAAATTTGTGGATATCGCTATTGACAATAAACTCTATCTATCAATCAAGGGGGTTCGTTGCCACGGGTATTATAATGCTAAATATAAAACAATCACCCATCATTTAAAATGTGAATATAAAATCGCCAAATATAAACTGTGAATACAAAATAGTTGCCATAGGTATAAAATCACTTAATATACATTTGTTGACCCATCATTTAACTATGAATATAAAATCCTTGAATATAGACTGTGAATATAAAATCGCTAGATATAAACAATGAATACAAACTAGCTGCCACAGGTATAAAATCGTTGAATATACATTTGTCGACCCATCATTTAACTATGAATATAAAATCATTGAATATAGACAGTGAACATAAACTGTGAATATAAAATCGCTAAATCTAAACAGTGAATGAAAAATTGCTACCACCCAATATATAATCGCTGCTATGATGTAAGGGATATCGCTGGTAATAATCTATTAAATATATGAAAAGATTGTCTTGATACATATCATAAAATTTTGTCCCAAAATTTTACTGTCAAACATTAAAAACTGTCAAAACACAGTCAATAGGAAAAGGATAATCATTGACTTTACAGAGGGTAATTCACAGACAAGCAAAATGGTAAATCCCTATCATAATAAAATTGTAAAAAGCAGAGTTGATATAAAAAGGCAGAGAGTATTAAGCTGTTCGTGGAGAGGAATGATAAACAATATGCAGAATTACTCAATCACAAGAAGACGCAACAACAATCATTGAACCAAGAATCAATCAACGTAGAGATGAGTGATGGTAGACAACTGCGAAAATTTTGATCCTTCGCTCATCATCCATGCACAGAAAAGCAGGGCATTAGAATCTATAGGTCTATAAACATCAAAGTGACGATTGTCAATTCAGCTCTTGGTCGAATGCTCAGGAACAGACTTATGACCTAGGGATAAGGGCGGAAGATAAAGCACAATCTAATCATAATAATCAATAAACCCACACAGGTAAGTTACTGAAATCAGAAGTTGGGTTCGCCAAAGGAAATCCATCAGAAAAAAACAAGCAAGGGGATTACAATACTGTAGGAAAGAAGGTGAAAGACAACACATGGAAATGAAATATTAAACGAGCACAGAGAACTGAAATTAGTAAATTTAAATTCATTGCAAATAACAATTAAATTGGTGTACATTAGACAAACGTGATTGTTCAGTAGTTTCTGTCTCACACGCACTCTGACCAGCTTTTCTTGTCGACTAATGTGACCTCATCAGTACCTCCCAACCAATGCTAGGGGTACTCTTCTTCCCCCTGAACCCCCCAAGCTGAAAAGGGGCCATGCACACTATACCAGAGAATAGCTAGCACCTAGATCGCCTCGCAAGGTCGATCTACCACTTGTTACCCAAGATGGGTACCCCAACTCCCACAAGATAAGTCAATCAAGACAAAAAATCTGTAGCGTAATGTTACGCATAAATATCAGATCCATAGCCCTCCTCCTCCATCCTTTTTATAGAGTTTTTAAGTGATTTCTTTCCCAAATTATCTTTTAATTTATTTTTCATTTATTTAATCAGAAAAAACTCTGCCGTACACATTTCACCCATCCCCCTAGCTGCACCAGAAATTAATTTCATTATTTATTTAATTATTCCTCTTTCCCTCACCCACCAAAAAGCATTCCTAAAAACGTTCCTTAGTGTCCCAATATCCCCTTACACATTTTAAATGACTTACGCCTTTCCTAGTTGAGTTCATAATTAGAAAGTTCTTAAAGGCAAGATTCCTTACTATGTCAGACATTCAGCTTTTTCCTTACGTTTCCCTCTTTCTTTATGTTTCCCCTTTTCCCTTTAGTTTCCTATTTTTTAAATTTTCCCTTTTTTCCCTTTTTAACTAAAACTCAAATTATCAAGTGTATAAAAACCACCTTTTACCCCTTTTTCTTTTTAATTAATAAATTTTAATTAGCATATGTAGAAAAAAAAAACAATCATTTCCCTTTTGAAATTTTAATCCCCCATTGAAATTTGATTTTAATAATTTAATTGAATTTCTTGCCCCCTCCTTGTTACATGTTTAATTATGATTAATATTTTTTTTTTCCACATGCATTACTTAGACCTAGATTTTAATTTCACTCAACTGGGCGAAATTTTGATTAGGGAAATTGTTTTTAAATCTTACTTATCACATCATTCGTTTTAAGGCTGACTAGGTTTATTCACTTACCCGTTGAAATCACGACGTGCCCTTCAGGACGCACTAGGTGCTCCAAGGGTGCCACTTTGCTTTTTCTATTTTCCTTGCGCAATTTTCCCTTCAAGACGCACTACGTGCTCCAAGGGTGCCACTCATCTCTTTTTGTTTTCCTTGGGCGACGTGCCCTTCAGGATGCACTAGGTGCTCCAAGGGTTCCACTCACCTCTTGAGTGACTTGGTAGACATCAAAACCCCCTCGAGTCAATACTCCGCTAGGTGATCTTGTGGGAGACTAAGAGCCTCTAAGGAATAAGGCCCTTGTCTTATTGCGCACACCTTAGAATCATTGTGAGTGACTGTTGCGATCTGAGCTCACAGCATAGTGGATCTTCTCAAACTAGGTAATAGTTAACCTACAGTTCGAGCGATGACGTGAGTGCTAGTAGGCTATGGCAGGGTTGTTGTTCACACTTCTCCCTCAAAGTCTTTGGTTGTCATGCGTGACCCCTCTACTTCACATGTGATTCTATTCGGAAAGATATCATCAGCCTTCATCATCAACAAATCATGTCATAAAAAATAATCAATCATCATAACATCTAACCAGATGTACATATGTCATATCAACAAAAATCAAACCCCAATAGTCCACTCCCTGACTCAATACAAAGTCTAAGGGGTTTCATTGATGCCTCTGCATCCTCGAGGTCCAAAGTCCTGCACACTCAAGAGAACCAAGTCAATAGCACCTGTCTATGTAAACACACAAAATGACATATCATCATATCCATAATGCCTCATAATCATAATCAAATGACCAATAGTATAATAATCTGGATCACTTGCAAGCAAGTGTCCTCAAATAATAAGTTCGCTCAGTGTGCGCAAGAGCGGGATGTTACAAAATTATAAAACAAATTTGAAGGGGTGCACCTATTGGGTAAACGTAGAATGAGGAAAGTGACATGTAAATAGATGGTGGGGATTTATAATACATTTGACTTTTTGTTTTTATCTATATCGTACTTATTTAATTTTTAGTCTTCCTGCATAATCCATTATTATGAAGGCATACAATGGTAATTGATTATATGTGAATTTATTTATTTTAATATAGTTGGTCGAGAGTTGGATGCAATACATTTATATATTGCAAACAATTGATTGGATGAAGGTATGGATTGAATGGTGTATACAATCTAATAATGGTAGGTTATCATGGTATGGTGTGGCTACATAGGTCAAAGAAGTTGAACTTAAAGGAGATACTAATCTTACACAGAGGGAAATTGATTTAGCATATGGTTTAAAAGATAAAAAGGAAAGCATATTCACCCATACTATTTAGTTTTTTTTAATATTATATTGATGTATATGGTGTTTTTTTTTTCTTATAAATTTGTAAAATTTCTAGGTATAAATATGTTTATCAATTGGGAATTCAATTTTTACGTGTCTAGAATATTTAATTTGAAACACCACAAGGCTATGTGGTGCAATGGCCGTAAATTTTGCATCAAAAAGTTGGATGAAAAGATGAAAAATTATGATACTGGAATAATTGTTGTATTTTAGGTTACTAATGTTTCCTCTAGAAATGGAAGACATCCAGAAGTCTCTGAAAATTGATACTCTGGGTTTTTGGATGATATACTTGAGTGTGACATTAAATGATTCAAGTTAGTTTTGTTTGACGTCAAATGCTACAGGCTACAGATGCATGAATACAATCATGATAGAATTGTTAATCATCATGTTAACAGATTTACCATGGTTAATAGAAGGAATGTTGAGCCAGGATCAAATCCCTATGTTCTTCCAAGCCAATGCGAGCAAGAATTTTACTCAGAGGTTCCACGTAGAGGGGGTTGGTCATATGTTGTTAGATATTATCCAATAGGAAGGAAAATAAAGTATAATGTAGCAGAATAATATGATATTGAAGAAGAAGATGATGTAGAGGAGTAGTTATTTCATGTGTCAGACGAAGATGTCATGTAATTGAAAGGAGACGTTCTAGACAATGTTTTGGATGAAGATGATATCAATGATTTTTTAGATAAAGAATTTGAATAACTCAAACCGTAGGATACAATGTTACTGATGATGATATAGATGATGATATGATTGGAAATGATGACATTGATGATGATGTTGAAAATCAAATGACATGTGAAACCAAACTACTAACCAAGGTATAAATACTAGGGGAAAGAAGGAACATAAAGACACCACATATGAGTTAACCA
>JASDQU011400548.1:9574-22033 GCA_032191745.1 Picea mariana | reverse complement strand
AAATTTTCCTATTTCCCTCACCCACCTAAAAGCATTCCTAAAAATGCTCCTCAGTGTCCCATTATTCCCTTACAATTCTTAAATGGCTTACGCCTTACTTAAATCCTAGTTGAGTTCATAAATAGAAAGTTCCAAAGTCTATATTCCTTGCTAAGTTAGACATTCCCCTTTTTCTTTAAGTTTCCCCTTTTCTTTAAGTTTTCCTTTTTCTTTAAGTTTCCCCCTTTTTAACTAAGTTTAGAATTAGCAAGTTTAGAAAAACAACCATTTACCCCCTTTTAATAATTAAACCTTCATTAAAAAAATTTACTTTAATTAATAAAGCTTGAATTTTCTTTACCCCTTCTTGTTATATGTCTAAATTTTTTTTTTTTTGTGTGTGTGTGTGTTCAGAGTTTCTACTTAGACCTAGGTTTTAGATTCACTAGGCTTGGCGACAATTCTTAAGGGAAAATTTTCTATTAAACTTTACTCATCACCTCATTCATTTTAAGGCTGACCGGGTCCTAAGGAGGTATAGTTTTCTAGTCACTAGGTTTATTAACTTACCATTGTTAAAATCGCGACATGCCCTTCAAGACACACTACATGCTCCAAGGGTTCCACTTTCCTCTTTCTGTTTTATTCGTGCAACGTGGCCTTCAAGACGCACTGCGTGCTCCAAGACTACCACTCGCCTCTTGACTCAATTTGGTAGAAATCAAACCCTTGGAGTCAATACTCCATCAGGTGATATTGTGGGAGACTAAGGGCCTCTAAGCAATAAGGACCCTTCCTTATTGCGCGCCCCTTAGAATCATTGTGAGCGACTATCATAGTCTACCCTCATGACATCGTGGCTCTTCGCAAACTAGGTAATTGTTAACCTACAGTTCGAGCCACAACGGGAGTGCTAGTAGGTTGTGGCAGGGCTGCTGCCACACCTCTCCCTCAATGTCTCTAGTTGTCGAGCATGACCCCTTTACTCCAAATGTGAGTTTGGTCAGCAAGTTATCATCAACCTGCATCCATCAATGAATCATGTTAGAAATAAAAATCAACATCATAATATTTAATCATATGTACATATGTCACATAAACAACATTCAAACCCTAACAGTCCACTCCCTGACTCGATCTAGAGTCCACGGAGTTTCATCGATGCCTCAACATCCTCAAACATCCAGAGTCCTTGGCACTCAGGAGAACCCAATCAATAGTACCTGTCGATGTAAATACAACAAAAATAACATATCATCAAATCCACAATATATCATAATCATAATCAAAACAACCAATTGTATAAAGAATTGGATCACTTGCACACAAGTGTCCTCGGAGAATAAGTCTGCTCAGTGTACTCAAGAGTGGGATGTTACAACATCACCAATGATTTTTTCCTTCATTAATGGATAAATTGTGCAATGGAACCTACATTGTCATGTGATGTCTGATTCCTTCCCTACACTAATCCATCCAAATATTACAGTGTTGCAGGTGGGCTCAAGCAGCTTCCCTCCACTTGAATCATGGAGTAGTCATCATCAAGATAAGATTTGTTTGACTCCCTACAATGAACCCATTTTAAGAGTTAAAAAAATGGCACTAATTGTCATATTTTTATTTTTTAACCAATTATTTCAAGAATTTAAAGTTGGTGATTTAACTAAAATAAACACAACACATACCCTCCCCCCGCCCAATAAAAATAATCCCCTCTCTAATGTAAAACTCACATTTATAGATTCTATTCTCTTTTTCATGAAGTGGCTACATGTCTCTAAGGGAAGGTCTCCTACATGTATAAGTTAGGTGTTAACATAAAGAAAACATGAATGTTTGTTATGATTCATTGGGAAAGTTGTTCATGTAGATATATGTATTAATGCATGAGGACATCGGGAATATATATAAAATACATAGGGGTATTATATGTCAAATGCATGACAAGGTAAAATTTCACTTAGAAAGGTCGTTTCAAAAGTTAGGATTAATTTGCAAGACAAAAGAAATTAACTCAAAAAAGTGGTACCTCCCTTCATCCACCTTACCCCTTTACCTCGCATCACTACATGGCCCCTCCTCATATTCACTTTGGGAATTCTAGGCCACATTACATTACTTTTACTAGAATCAGTTTTACATCATTATCTCATGCCTAATCTTAGGCAACTTTAATAAATATTCACAATTCACCAAGGGCATCTTGGCCTTAGACCCTTGCTAGGAAGTTCACATAGTTTTACATAATATCCATTATTTTACATATAGTATGAAATGTCACTCAAGTCTCCATTATTTTTCATAGATATGCAAGTGTTATCCTCAACACTACATATAATGCATATTTCAATCATTCGTTGTATACATTTATTGAAGAATAAAATGTATTTCACCCATTCACTTTATACATTTATTGAAAAATAAAGTGTATTTCACCTATTCATTCATTTTATATTTTTATTCATTAATTGATCAATATGTGAACTATAATTCGTTGTTACAAATAAGTGAAAAAGAAGAAGTTACATATAAGTGTTTCATTCATCATTCTATGGGTTAATTGAGTAATAAGATGTCGCATGTTGAGGATTAAAAAAAATACAACAGTTTCAAATAAATTTAATAATAAAAGTATCACAAGATAAATTAGTAGAAACATCCACCACACGAATGCATAAATATAAGGTATGAGTAGAGTTCTATAATGATGTAAGATTCATTTAAGGTGGAACAATGTCTTTACCAGTTTTTCCTAACTCTGAATGGTAGAGATAGTTTCTTGTACATTAATTTCCTTCCATTGGCCATGATTGGAGCGTTGCGACAGGCTCAACTCTTGGTTGTACTTTAACAAGTTTTTAAACCTTTCTCATACCCAAATAACATATTTTGTTCGTCTCTCTTTCACTTTGTTCTCTTTCACTTTGAACAAACTTGCCAAAGTTTTGAATAATCTTTTCCATATCATAAACTTAATAAATCATTAAGGTATTTCTACATTCTTATCAACAATTTCAATCCATATAAAACTACAAACAAATATACAAATAGAAAAATATGAATATTCTCATGCGAGGAGAATGCATGGGTACTAGAAGAATATAATACCACTCTCCTGCACCTGAAAAATGTCAAATACCTATCTCATTTTGCGATAACACATCCCCTAGATCATAGAGAGGAGAGAGGATCATGGGGGAAGTAAACTATTAGTTGCACTCATGAAGAAACAACTTTTACCTAGACTGAGAGAGATCATAGAGGATTGGGCACATTCTCATTAGTGATCTATACTTCTCACATGGTTTGTATGTTAGATGTTGTTTCACTTTCTTCTCAAGGAAGTCCATTTTTATTAACTCTAGATCACCTATAGAGTCTTTTTTTTTAATTCCTTTGTGCTACTTTAATGAAATTTCACAGTTTTAACTTTTAATTTATGGTGTAAAGAATAATAAAAACTCATATTTTAATAAAGAATCCATCTTTAATAACAAATAAATCATCAATACAATTTTCAAACAACAAATAAATCATTAATACATTTTCAATCATAATGGTATTTCGGTCATAGTGGTCTTGATGACCCAAGGCACTCCAAATCACCATTCTTGTATATATTATATTTGTGATTATAGTTTAGGTAAAATAAATGAGCACTCGACACTATTGGTTTCAAGTGTGATGCTTTTAGGGCTGGTTTTCGGGGCATGGTATTTTAGAATTTGACGACTTTGTTTTCACTTGTAAATTTATTAGGTGTGTCTATTGGTTGAGGGTGGAAAGCTTCAATATCTTACATAAAACTGACATTATTTTGTTGGTGTACTTGTTAGTCTAATTTTGGGCTTGTTAATAGTTAGAATTGCACCCTTGAAAATATCACATTAATATCTAGATTGCTCCAAACTAATGCCATGTTAATGATTCCTCAAAGTTCTAGGACATGATTTGATTGAAGTGGAGGGATTTATTAGAGAACATGAGAAGATCCTCATTTTTTTCATAAGGACTATGATATAGTGTAATATCATTGCAATTCAAACATTAAAATTGTTAATTAAGAATGACATTGATGTAAATTGGGGCAAGCCACTAAGGGTGGACAATTCTGCAATATTGTGGTGCAAAGTAGGAAAATAGTTGTTTCCAAAAACATTTCGATCAATGATGTTGACAATACAATAAAAATAAGTATGAGGAATACACATTTTGATGTAGTTGTAAGGATCTAAGAATTTTTTTTACATATGAACATTTAAATATTTTTGCAACTATATTTTACATTTTGCTCCATTTCAAGTCTATGCAAGTAGACTAGGGTGTCTCTATATTTTCTAATGGAACAACATTTCCCATCTATGTCAATATTCAAACATATTTTGGACTTTTTCCCGAAAGGACACACTCATATTTTCTAGTTTTGAAGGAGTCCAACATGGGGTGTGAACAAATACAACTAGGTTGATGCAGGAGCATTGCTATCAAATCCAGAAAGGCGAATGTGGAATTGAAGTCGACCCCTCAACACATCGAAGGAGCCAAAACCGATATTTAACCAGCTTGGTAGTGGTGTGGAGATATTTTTATTTTCTCGTTAATTAATTAGCTATATGTAAAGTCAGGCCATCGTTTGAAAGAACAGAACAATTGTAAATCGTTTACATGACTGTAATGTATTATAGGTGTAGGATAATTGCCCGTATTAATCACTATTTTGAATTTAATTGAGTAAGTAACTGCTTGAGTAGAGTGTGATAGGATTTAGATAGGAGGAAGAAGAGCGAAGAGGCTCTGGGTCCTTAGACAAGTTTTCATTGTAATGGTTGTAGGAGATAGCAACTGTAATTATGGTTTTCTATTTGAAATGAATAGAACAGAGAAAATTGACCAAACACTATACAATGTTGATACTATTTTGACTATTAATTGTGTATTCTATAAATTTATGATGTTTATGGTGAGTGAATGAATAATTGAATGAGTTCAATTGTTTCTCTTCTGTAAGATTTTGCAAGGAGTGCATGTAGAGCGCAAGGAGTGCGTGTGAAGAAGTCTTTTTTGACTTAAAGCTCAGAAGATATAGCGAGGAATTTCCATATGCAGAGTGTGCATATTGAGCATAGGGAGTGAGTGTAGAAACAAACTTGTGTTAAATTTTGAAAGCTCAAGAGGTTGAGTGCAGAGTATGCCAGGAGGGCATCAAAAAGTCTTTTGAAAAAGACATAGAGTGAAAGTGTGTGCTAGGGATGATATTTAAGTTGCATTTACCAGAAGCTCAGGAGGAGTAGTGGTTTTAATTCTTGAGAGGAAACACTTAGAAAAGTTTCTAAGTTTTGAAGAGTTGAAGCATTCAAAGGTGGAGCGCAGAAGTTGAAAGTTCGAAAGAAGAAAAAGTATGGAGGATTGAGCGGGAGAAATTCTTCAGAAAAGAATTTTGAAGGCTGAATAAGATCAAGGGTTAAGATCCATTTAGGTGAAGCTGAAATATTTCAAGCCATTAGATCTCAGAGAAGTAGCGCACTAGTTAGCCACGAGGATTTATTGGAATTTCACAAAACAAATTGGAAGAAGCAGAGTGGAATTGGTGAAATCCCGAAATGTGAAATCCTAAAATTATCGGGACCGTCCACTGAAAGGGGACACATGGCAAGAAATCAACATTTCGCTGACCTGCAGAGTGGAAAGGTCAAAGGGCGGAGTTGTGAGAATTCACAAAACGCGAAATCATGATTTGATCATAGTCGTTGGCTGGAGAGTTAATGTGGACTGTTGATCTGATCCGAATATTGTCAGAATTTCAGGACTTGGGAGTTCAAAAGACGGAGAGTCGGTTGACTCATATAGCCGATACTCAAAATCCTGACGTAACTTTTCAGATAAACGTGTGGTCACAAGGTTTGGTCATGTGGAGGAGACTTGCGCTTAGCGCTTGTTCACGCAGGCAGAGTTTAAAAAAAAAAAAGACCTGTGGATTTGTTTCTTAGAGGTTCTAGCAAGGAATCAAAGACTGTTTCAGTTCAGTCTTGAGAAGATCCTAGACCAGGAGGTCACACAACCCTTGGAGAGGTGGGGGGTCTGCACCAAGTGGTATCAAACCCTGAAAAAGATTTGAAGTTGAGCTTAGTGTGTTGGAAATAGTTGAAGTGATGCCACCGAGGGTACGCACAGGACCACCTATAGTAAACTGTGTTGTAGGAAGAGAAGTGAGAGAACTTTGAACAAGTTTGGAAGTGATGGAAGCAATGAAAAGGAGAACATATGTTGTTGGAGATGTTAGTGATACAGAGAGTGAAGAAATAGAAGTTGAAGAAGCTACAGGGGAAGATGCGGGCGATGAACGCTTCTTGAAGGTTGTTATGAAGTTGGGAGCTAGAGAAAAGATAGACTTCCCAACGTATGAAGGTAATTTGGATGTTGAAGAGATGTTGGACTGGATAAGGTCCATGGACAAGTATTTCGACTATGAATATGTCGAAGAAGGACATGTTGTCACGAGATTAAAGGGACATTGTTGACGGGAAAAACTATCCGTCCGTCAATTGAGAGAGTGGAACCGGTCCAGGGTTGTCTAAATAACCCAGGCCGTTTGGAATGAACCACCCTGACGGGTTTAACGGCTCCGTTGGCCGCCCTAAGGTCCTAAGAAAAACCAAAGAGAAAACTAATCTAAACTAACTATTCTAACTAAAACAAATAAAACTAACTAAAACTAAATAAAAGAAACTAAACTAACTAACAATAAACAAATTAACTAAAAACAAACAAACTAACTATTACACTAATCTAATTAAAACAAACTACTAATGAAACTAAACTAAATATAAACTAAACTAAACTATTCTATATATATAATCTACTAATTACTCAAATCAATTATTTAATTATCAGCTGCAATATTGCTTATTCACAAATGTACACTATTAACAGTCTACATATTTAATTAAAACCTGCAAAAATCATATGTTTTCTGTCCTAAGACAGCAGGATATGTTTTTTGATTCTTTATATTTTATGAAAAAGAAATAAAACTACTGAAATTAAACGATCTAATATAATTACTGAAATTAAACAATCTAATATAAATCTATCTAGACTTATATCTAAACTACTTAATGAAAACAACAAAGAAAGATTAACTGACCTGGAAGTGCTCCTAGTTTATCCTGTGTATGATAACTTTGAAGCTGTTCGACGGAAGTAAACTCGCATCGGTTACTCCAAAAGCTTTTCGTAAACGATCGGCTGCGCTGCTCTTTAAGTTGTTAACAGGACAAACAAGACATAAAATCGTAACAATTTTATGATTAATAAATCCCTGCAATAAGGGAAACCTGTTATGCAAGAAACTTATATTTTATAATTCAACTTATGAAGAACATAAAACTGTCATTCATAAACTAAACTAAACAATTGTTATGTCTTTTATACACTTGGAAGAAACCAGATATGGATAATAGTGATTATAATTATATCATTTGCACATGATTAAGATATCTAAAGTAGTCATTAAACATATGCAAATTGATATACACAACATGAAACAAAATATTGATATATTGAGAAGCTAAAGCTGTGTCAAAACACCAAATTCTGCTTCAGTCTGTATTATAACTCCATATCCTTGTTCTCCCACGAATGAGGATCAACATTATTACAAAAATCATAATTATATATAGGTCTCTCCACAGGGTAAAACCTCCCTGTGGATAATATCAATCAGTTTTACATAATCTGGGAGGTATCCCAAAATCAACTAAACTAGGAAATCAAAATGCGAGAGAAATCTTTGAAATATTCCCTAACTGCTCACAAACTCAACTGCAATTTTGAATTTACCTGCAATAGAACACAAATATCAAATTAGAAAGATATTTCAGTAGAAAAATAATAAAAAATTGATCCTACAGACTTAGCTACAGAATCATTTGATTCTGTAGCTAGTCTAAAATAGCATACAGGACCAGATAGAAATCAAATGAAATCTTTTCAAAAGAATCAAATCCAATTTAATTTTTCTTTTAATAAATATTCAAAACGAATTACTATAATTCCAATGAGTTTATCATTCAAATTTAACCAAATCGAAAAGTGATTCAAAACAGGATAAGAATGCTCTGTTTTTTTTTAGTTGCCATAGAATCGGGTCAAATAATAACCACACTGTTTCATATCCAAATGCAATTACAAGTAAACCATGATGTAATCAAAATCGATATAGTTATAATCGAACACAATCACAATCGATTGGTTATAGCTGTGCATAAAAATTCATATTGTTTTAATCAAATACGAAACTGTTACGATTATATTCAAAACGAAACATGCATAACAGCATCCACAAACTTTTCCATAGACTTCGGTCGCTGACTGTGACACAGTTAACAGATAAGATCAAATAGCAATCACAACCATCATTGACTCGTTATAGTCATAGCAATAGATTGATATCATTCAATCAAGTGCAAAGATAGGTAAACTGTTTCGATTGTGTTCAAATGAAATCATACTCAATGAGTATCGACCCAACAAATTTGGTTATTGATCACCACACAGTCAACAGACAGGGGCGTGATAGAATCAACAGAATTCATAATATAAACTGGGTAAATAATCAAAACGAATATGGATGAGTTTAATTATAGAAACAAATCGTGAGACTAGATACAGTTAATTTCGTTCCTCAAATCGAATTCAAACGATATATTTGTTGCAATCTGATAACATGGTCAAACAAAACAATCTGAATCGATTTGATTGGGTATAACAGCTACGATTCGTATCTATTCGCAATTCGGTCATGCAATAACAGAATGGTATTCGAATTGGTCAGAAGACATAGAATATACAATCACAACAGTTAACCATAATTGCCAACCATATCGCATATAATATAACCAATTCGAAATGAGATATTGACTATGTTCAAAATTGGAATACCAAAACAGTCTGTGTTTAGAAAATATTAACGACTTCGATTATCAACAGATTATTCGATTGAAGCTAAATTAAAACAAATCAAATCTATCTCACGATCACTTGAATCAAAGACAAATCCAATCAAAACTTAAACGATAATAAAAATTGATTTATCAAAACGAAATTATATACAATAGTACATGCTTGTGTGATAGAGCAGATCCACAGTGTAAACAGAGTTTATGAGTATGTCATATAAATAGGTGAAATTCATACCAGTGAGGCTGTTCAAGCTACGCCAACTTTGAATTGACAACTGTTGTAGCCGACTCCACGTTCTTAAACAAAATCAAACCTGTTGTTCACTATTTCTTATCAGTGGATTGCATCTTAGCCTTCTGACTAGTGAGCCTTGCAACTTAATCCTCCAGAGCATGAATTTTGAACTGTAGCATCGGCACATCAAGGTAATACCTTTCTAACCATGAGCCACATTGATCACATGGTGGAGCAGCTGGTTCAGCTAGGGCAGGAAGGGGTTTCGACGAGTCACCAGGGGTTTCACAAGGCATTTTGATGCATGGATAATTAGGGTCATTTTGTAAGCAAGGTGGTAGGTTGTTCACAAAATCATATGCGGGTTTATCACACAGACCTTCTGAATAGGGATACTCACTTGCCAGGTAACGTTCAACCTCTAAGTCAGAATCTTCACTCACTATAATAGGGTCATGGTTGACAGGTGCTTTTGGTTTGTTTCTTGCCATGCGAGAGATTAACCGGGCATTCTTCTTGCCTTTAGAATTGGCAGTGGGTTTGGCTTCAGGCCTTTTAGCCACGGGTTTAGCAGCTTCGACATGTTTGGTCACAGAACCGGGTAGGTCAATAGGAGAATTGGGTAGGGGTTTAGGTAACAAAGAACTGTAAGGCATAGGGGGTACTAATTTACACTCGCTCACCACAAGTTTGTCAACTTGTGGTGGGCTTGAGTCATCAAAATTATTGCGTTTAAGAAAATCCTCCCAACAGTCTCGGTGTAACCCCAACTTACAAACTATAAGCATTTTAATTAACCGAAAATGAAAAAGACTGTTATCGGACTGGTTCCGTTTGTACCTTTTAGACATTTTAAACAGACTCCTATGCAAGTAGTAAGGCATATTAAGCTCATATCCTACGAAAATCATAAGTAGCCGAAGGTGGTACAAGAAAATGAAACCATACCGGCCCTCGCAGGTAATGAACTGCTTGGTTACCATCAATAAGTCATGCCAGCGTTGCTTGAGCATATTTGCGGGCAAACCCTTGTCACAAGAACTCACCCTTCGTGACTGGAAGAGTAATGTCCACGGGACATCTTCCACTTTTCAATTTTTTGACCACTTCTGTCCGACAACAGGCAGACTGGTAGCGAAACTGAGAAATTGCTCATCAATTTCCAATTGCACATCCCCAACCTTGGCTCAGCAGCCATCAAAGGTTAATGCAAATTGCCGATCCACGCTAGGTTTATAGCCATCAAAATTTCGTATGAACGGGAGCCATCCGAATTCCTCAAGGTCACGGTAAGCACCATCGAACATCAATAATGCCTGGCTACCATTGGGTTCAACCCTTACGACCGGGGCCATGGTGCGGGAGCATGGTAGGGTTTGGATTGAACACATCAATACACAGGGGCAAAAATCGTTATGGCTAACAGCTGCAAGCACTCAAAGGGGAATGAATTAATGTATGCGTGCGAAGGTGGTGGGATTATCACCGCCATGTAGCATATTAATGACACAGTACAATGTTGTTCAATCACTCATAATATCGTTTAAACCATACTAATCGGCCAACCCAAAATTTCGAGCGGTGGATAATCATATCAACATGCCATTAATCAATGTAAAACCAAAACCATATATCAATGCGCCATAGTATAATTCAAACCAAAGTAAAATCCAAATGTTTCACCAATGCGCCATGTGTATAATCAAACATTGCCATTCAATATGAAATCAAACTCATATGTGACCCATGCGCTTTTTGCATAATCCAATGTTTTGATCAAAGGTTTTTTTTAAAACATGGTGACAATAGATAAAATTGATAAGTCAAGAGTAAGGATCACATCATATAAAAACATTTAATCCACCATGACCCCTATATAATCAAATATAACCCATGCTCAATGCTTTATTAATCAAATAAAGATCAAATTGCACAATGGGCATAGTTTGAAAAATCATCCCAGCCACTTAATAATAAACCAAAGGTAAGTACCAACCAGCATATCAATGAGTAGATCATGACAGTCCAAATAACGATGGAGGATTTTTCACGCTTTCAGTCGTGAAAACTAAATCAAGACCAATTTGCAAGTTTCACAAGAGATGAAAACGTCGTCTATTTGCAAAAGGCGATGGTAATTTGAAGTTCAGAAGTCATAGGTGTAGGCATCTTTTAGGGCAATTGAAAAAATTGAATTGGCTGCCAACAATGGCAACACACTGGGAGAAGCAGTTATCTCTGTCAAAAGAAATGAATTCAGATCATGACAGCAAAGAAAATTTCAACTCAAAAACAATAACTAGAAAATCATACAAACATCATCATTTACCATCTTCTCCAGCGACGTTTTAAAAGATGCAAACCAATAACAGTCTTAAGATCAGCATGTCATGATATTAATGGTAAAATCTTCAATATTGTTGGCATGGCCACTGCTGCCAGCAGGTGTCCATAGCCTCGACAGTGTTTCCATTTAACCCACTCGGACGTCTGTATCCTGTCAAGAAGTTCTAGATCAAAATAAAGGACCTTAAAAGAGGTTTCTTATAATTTTTACAGATTTTCATTTACCCGACATTGCTTCACTGCCAGCGGGCCTGTTCAGTACCCCGACGAAGTTGTCTTGGCGCCATGCTTGCATTTACCCGCTGCCAGCAGACTTGTTCAGTATCCCGGCGGGTTTACAAATACTTCCCATAGCTCTTATTTACATTTTTATTTTGTTTTTCTTTATATATAGCTGAGCGGGGTGACACTGAAAAATCTTGATATTTTATCATATTTTTTAGACCTCATCAGAATTTTTTGACACTGTCCTTTATTCAGCACCAGAAATGTTTTATTTCTAAAACAACTTGCTATGACAGGGAGACATCCTTTTGAGTCATTCCTTTACGGAAAAGGGACAGCGTAAAAAGATAATATATGATCATGACAAACTTTGCTCATAGATTGAAATTAGTAAACTTCTTTCAAACAAAATTTTCCAATATATCACTGATGTTCGTGCAATCTTTCAGAAATTATTTTAGCGAAGAAATTTTTTCTACGGTCCTAGTCTGAATAGCTCAGTGCACAGGCATGCATATGTTTTAAAAACACACAAAACTGATCAATCCAAATCAAAACCAAAAACAAAAGGAAAGGAAAAAATAAAAACAAAAGGAAATATTTACATAATGTACAAAGGTAGAAATCAAGCAAAGTATCTTTTCAGGGCTTGGCCATTCACCGGATAGGTGTCAAGCTGCCCTTCAAGATTCTGTAAATGAAAGGAACTAG
>JASDQU011400547.1:34494-49327 GCA_032191745.1 Picea mariana | reverse complement strand
CTTGGTTTGGGCATGAGAAACAAATTGTTGGGGTAGTGAGCCATGGCTAGATGGTTGTAGGTAACTACTGGTATTTTCCAGCAAGAAATTGATGCCTATGTGCATGAGAATGTTGACAGTTGTGAAAGAACTGTCCACAACTGAGAGTCCTTGGAGTTTCCAGCATTGAGATTTCATGAGCAATAACACTAGAGCCCTAGAAAGAAGTGGAACAATCTGAGAGACTATGTTGCAGAGAATAGGGTTCATTTGTTTGGGTTTTGCAGGCTGAGGGGGGGAAAGAGTTGGTAAACTAAGATTGTTGTGTGGTTGAGAAAACTATGAAAGCTTGTTAGTTGGTTGTTGTGTGTTTTAGGGTCGGCCTAGAACTCATCCTTGTGGATTCGTAGCCTCAACTTGGGGTGGACTGTTGTAGAGAGCAGAATGGCCGTTTTAAATCCAATCCATTTCATATCACAAAGATTTGTTGGACAGTGATTTTTGAATCCTCTACAAAGCTACAAAATACATACACAAAAGCATCTACCATGCATCCCAGCCTCTAGGTCTTTGGAAGACTCAATACTCTAGGTTTATTGCGTGCAAGAGGGTACATGTTCAGAATAATAAAAAATATGGGCTACCATCCATCCCAACCTCTAAGTGTTTGGCAGAGTCAATGGTCAAGGATTATTGTGTGCAAGAGGGTACATAGTCAGAATAATAAAAAATATGTGATAAAATGTAAGGCTCAAACAACATTTCACCCCTTTATTCATAGAAAACCAAAATCCGTGATAAAATTTCAAGGCTATAATTTTCGTTAGAACATTTCCTGTAACCGTACCTTTAGTAAAGGTAACTTGCCTATTGAATTGAAATGTGTATTAAGAAGGGTGCCAAAGTGATAAATTAGTTTGTTTCGAAGTATTTATGTTATTATTTGAATAGATAAATGAAAAACAAAATATCAAATGATTTGGGATAATTAGTATTTAGGAAAAGATTGAACAAAATAAAAATATTAATTTTTATAGTTAATCAATATTATTGATCTAATGGTTAAGAATGTGTATTTCCTCTTAAAAAAATCACATGTTCAAATCCAAAAAAAATAAAATATATATACTTTAACAATAAAATCCTGATAGTGAAATAATTGGATCTAAAAAAATCTCTTAAAAAAATAGAATGACATTGAACATTCTGAATAACACTTTTTATACTTTCAACCCAGAGTATCTGATTTACTTTTTGGTCACGAATGGACATATGTGACTTTTTGACATATGTGATGCTCGTGAGATTGTACATATGTGATGAGTTGGAGGATCTGATTTACTTTTTGGCATGCCTGCCCCGTACACATCTATAAACTTTTATGTGTAATAGAAAAATAGGGTTGGGTTTTAAATTTAAAAAAAAAAACTTATTTTCATGAAATTTTTTGGAAAAGAAAATGGATCTATTCTGATATTAATGGAAATTAGCAGAAAAGTTCGATACTCCTACCTTGTATTGTCGTTTAGTCCATCGAGCGAGGAATGATTGAGGTACAACGCTGGTCCAGGTGGTCCCCTTGCGGATGAAAGAATAGTAGCTCACTGAAAGTGTGTGGCCTGCATTAACCTTCTTATCCGATGGGTTGATCGCCATTAGCGTTACCATTAATTGGGAAACTATCAGGTTTTCACAGCATTGAATGCAATCTGCCGCCGCCTCTAGGGTTTTAGGATCTGTTTGCTTTGGTTCAGGTATCCTCTGCTCTCAGCATAATTATGGAGGAGACACCGTCGTCTTTACCCATCGTATTTGACTCTCCCGGTTTTCTCAGAATCTACGAAGACGGGACTGTTGAACGCTTGATTGACAGGGGAACGGTTCCCCCTTCCACACAGGACGATAATTTCGACGAGGAGAAGGAAGGAGTGGCATCCAAGGACGTGCTGCTGGATCCTCAAACAGGCGTCTTCGTTCGTCTCTATCTCCCTCGTCTGGAGGTCACGGATGTAAAACAAAAAGTCCCCATACTTGTTTACTTTCACGGAGGGGGTTTCTGCATCGAATCGGCTGCCTCGCCAGTTTATCACAGCTATCTTAATAAAGTGGCTACGGAGGCCAAGGTGATTGGTGTGTCGGTGGAGTACCGGAGAGCCCCTGAGCATCGCCTCCCTGTCGCTTATGACGATTGTTTCGGTGTGCTCGAATGGCTCGTCCGCCAAGCAGAGGCAGCAGAGGGGGTGCCCATCGATCCGTGGCTCGCTTCTCACGCAGATTTCAGCAAGGTGTTCGTGGCAGGTGATAGTGCCGGAGGCAACATCGTGCACCAGGTGTGCATTCGTGCCAGTAGAAGGAATTGGGATCGCCTGTGTTTACAAGGGGCCATTCTGGTTCACCCCGGCTTTGGCGGAGAAGATCGAATTGAGTGTGAATTGGGGACGGAGGCGGAGGGTTTTCTTAAGGTTGTGGATGGAATCTGGAGCATCTCTCTCCCCGAGGGAGCGGACAGAGACCACCCTTTTTGCAACCCAGATGGACCCCGTTCTCCGGCTCTGTCCACTCTAGCGTTTCCTCGAACGCTGGTATTTGTGGCGGAGAAGGATTTCCTGAGAGATCGGGGTATTTTGTATTACGAAGCGCTAAAGAAGGCCGGCAAAGTTGTTGACTTAGTTATCACGGAAGGCGAAAACCACGTGTTTCATCTCCTGAATCCAAAGTCTGAGAATGCGCCCTTGATGATGAAACGCATTTCGGATTTCATGGATTCCTCCTCCGATCACTGAAACAACTGAGACAGTTGTAAGTTACGTTACATTGCATTATTACACAAGCATGTATCTGTATGGACAGGGATTCAAATGTCCTTTAGTTTAGAAACTTTCTTTCATAAGATCATTAAGTCTAGAGGGTAATAGCTTTTACCTTCCTTGTATTTAGGTAGAGAGTGCCAGCATGATGGAGATGCATGAAAGTGGAAGTGTGTGAAGCCAACCTGTTTCTGCTGAGCTTTTGCAGTTCATTAGCTTTCTCCTGAAAGATATTTGAGAAACAAATCTTTCCCATATTGTGTCACAAAGAATGGTCATATACAGGGATCAAATTTCAAGGAAGGGTTGTATTTTGGCACAAAGAATAGTCATATCGAGGGATAAATGTGAAAGGCCAGGGTTATATTACAATTTAAAGAGTTAATATTGTTATAAGAGTTTTATATCGATGAGTTAAAATAAATTATTTTTTTATATAAAAATAAAAAATGATAAATCATTTGAAAGGCCAGGGTTATATTACAATATAAAGAGTTAATATTGTTATAAGAGTTTTATATCGATGAGTTAAAATAAATTATTTTTTTTATATAAAAAAAAATGATAAATCATTTAAAATGTCATGTATTTTATATAATAAAAAAATGATAAATCATTTAAAATGTCATGGAATGATTATTTCAAAACCCATTAATTATGAAAAATTAACTTTTAATTTATAATTTTTAAAGTAATTTTTTATTTAAAAAATTAAATTTAAATAATTTTGTATAATTTTAAATTTTGTTAATTAAATATATATAATTATTACAGTATAGTTATATAAAATTAAAAATATTTATTTAAATATATTATTCAAAATATTGGATATTATGAAATTAATAAAATATCATGATATCTTAATTTTTTCTACTCAGCGAAAAAGATTTGTGTTGTAGTTTCATAAATTGTTTTGCTCCACAAATTGTGTTGTATACAATTCCTCCTGCTAATAGAAATAAAAACAACAGTGTATAACTTTTCTTTACAAAGATATTAAAAAAAAAAATGTAATTTCCCTAAAGAATAATATAATACAATTCTAGCCGTGCATCTTTCACCTCAAGAACAATAGTCAAAATACACGTGCCACACATAATAATCACAATTGGGCAGTGCATCTTTCACCTCAAGAACAATAGTCAAAATACACGTGCCACACATAATAATCACAATTGGGCACATGCTCAATAGGTTTCATATTTTCCTCTTTAATGAAAAACTAAAAAGGTATGGTATAGTATCTTTAGTTTGTTTCTATTGCAAGAAAAGGGGTCATAAGGCTAGCAATTGTTGTCACTCTTGAAGGTCAAGAAGCCCATGTGGGAACTATTTCTAGTAATATATATTGAATGGAAATAGGAGGGAAAATGTTGGAGGCTTCACTTGGAACTCCATCCCAAGAACTGAACAACTAAGAAGAAATCTTGGAGAGTCAAGGTCAAGGGGAAAGAGGAGGTATTGGAACTTGCAACCCAAGGAGAAGTGGTTTTCCAATAACCTATTGTAGCAACAAATGTCATCTTTAACATGAAATGGAAAACAAGATTATAGCAACAACCCAAGGAGAAGTGGTTTTCTAATAACCTATTGTAGCAACAAATGTCGTCTTTAGCATGAAATGGAAAACAAGATTATGTCATCTTTAGCATGAAATGTATTGGAACTTGCAACCCAAGGAGAAGTGGTTTTCAATAACCTATTGTAGCAACAAATGTCATATTTAGCATGAAATGGAAAACAAGATTATGTCAATGGAAACCCCTATTTAGCTCTTATCTTGCATCTTATAGTGGAGGCACCCTTTCTTGGAGATTTGTTGGAGGATCCCTAAAGGAAGAGAAGAGGAATATTGAAGGGAGTTGAATATTTTGGGGAAGAAAATATTTCAAATGGGGAGGTTTGATCCAAATCGGATTCTCGCAAAAAAAAAAGGCAATAGAAGAGATGAGAGTTGAATAGAAGAGATGAGAGTTGAAGGAAGAGGATTGAATGGAATAGAGAGGAGGAAATGAAGAAAGGCAATAGAAGAGATGAGAGTTGAAGGAAGCAATTTTCTTGATGATAAGAGGACAAGAAGACATTGAGTCTCTCATGTGATGAGATAAGATTATTGTTAAGCCATGGTCATATGAAATTTCCCACTAGTGAGTAACAATAAACTAAATATGTGTATACACACCCTTTTGTAATCAATTTCCTACTTAATAAAATCCCCAATAAACCTACTTTTCTTCCCATTTGGGTTTCTAGGGAAAATATGGTGTCAGTTCCGCCTTGAATGTTTGATATTTCTCTATGTTTGTGAAAAAAATCTATGTGTGAATTAGTGGGAAGATATTCTCGATACTTGAATTGCTACTCATAGTTGAATTAATGGTTTAATGGTGAATTCCCACTATGGTTCTAATTGTTTCACTCATAATTTATTTCTCCATTGGAATTTTAATGAATTCCAACAACTCTAGAATGACCATCATCCATCCAAATCTCAAATGAAATCATGGGTGGAGAATTACTAGTTGTTGGCCATTGTTTCTATCCCCAATCCCTTGTAACCAATAATTCTCTCTCCTTTCATACCATTGGCATTGTTGTTGAGTAGTGAACCAAATCTGAAACAAATTAGACTTGCTTTACATTGGCTGACATTCAACTGGCCCAAATTTTGTTTGCTATATTTTCAAACTAAGCATTGTAACCAGTTAACAAACAACATTTGAAGATGCATGATCTCAACCTATTTTTAATTGTAAAGACCCGAATTAATTTTATTTCATAGACTATCCATGTTGGTGAAATGGACAGGCCATAAGAATATCGTTTACAGATCATAAGGCATCAAAGAAGGTTTGTTAGAGACATTGAAGAAGCTACCATGGGCAAAGCCTTGAAGGGGGAGAAGTTGGAAGAGTTGAGAGACTTCAACTGGCAGATCCAAGAGGAAAGTCAGTATTGGAGGATGAAAGTGGATGAGTTGGAAAAATAACTTGCCAATTCCAAGACTCCACCACCATGAAGGAATAATTAGATAGGAGTAGATTGTAACTCTTGCAATTGGGCGAGAAATTCACTTAGHTGKATAATTGTTAGGAAGAGAGRTTCACTGAAGTGACTACTTAGYTRTACCAAGATTTRGTAGTGAAGGAAGAKGCCTTGAAGAAGCTACAAGAAGTTGTCCWAGAGGTCAAGCAAGCTCCTTMTGTTTCCACTATAGAACCCAACATTGTGACATGGTCAAGCATGGTAAACTCACCTTTCAAGAYCCTTAATAGATGTTTGGYKACTTTGAAARGAACACTTACAKGCATYGATTCCAAGCTCATGAGGAGAATGGGCTATTATGGCCAAGGGACTAAAATCCATATTGTATCTCAACAAAGGCCCAACCATGAAGRCCTASGATTCAATGGAAAATAATCCAACACAAGTTCAACTCAAAACATCTTTGTCAAGGAAAGAGGAACCATAAAAGAAGTCATTCCCATGGAGGAAAATGATGTTGGAAAATGTGTGTGTATTAAGCCACTCAAATATGCTTATAGAGGCTTGGATAGGGCATCAAATAGATTATTCTACCATCCAAATCGACTCCAACTCTTGGGGGACCAAACAACTAATTTGGTAAGCATCATCAAAAACCAAAAAGGTATGACATAGTATCTTTAGTTTGTTTCTCTTGCAAGAAAAGGGGTCATAAGGCTAGCAATTGTTGTCACTCTTGAAGGTCAAGAAGCCCATGTGGGAACTATTTCTAGTAATATATATTGAATGGAAACGAGAGGAAAAATGTAGGAGGCTTCACTTGGAACTCCATCCCAAGAACTAAACAACTAAGAAGAAAGCTTGGAGAGTCAAGGTCAAGGGGAAACAGGAGTTATTGGAACTTGCAACCCAAGGAGAAGTGGTTTTCCAATAACCTATTGTAGCAACAAATGTCATCTCTAGACATGAGATGGAAAACAAGATTATGTAAATGGAAACTCCTATTTAGCTCTTATCTTGCATCTTATAGTGGAGGCACCCTTTCTTGGAGATTTGTTGGAGGATCCCTAAAGGAAGAGAAGAGAAATATTGAAGGGAGTTGAATATTTTGGGGAAGAAAATATTTCAAATGGGGAGGTTTGATCCAAATCAGATTCTTGCAACAACAAAAAAACTCTTTGTAAACTTTGTAATAAGCTTTTAATTGTTTTTAGCAAAGTTGAGAAAATGTTCAAAATTCCCTTGGAAGTTGAAATGAACCATTGTGATGGTTGGACTTCCATGGCATTCCATTGTGATGGTTGAACCATTGTGATTGTTGTGAGGAAGAGGATTGAATGGAATAGGGAAGAAGAAATGAAGAAGGGAAATAGTAGATACGAGGGATGAAGGAAGGAATCTTCTTGATGATTGGAGGAGAAGAAGACATTGAGTCTATCCCATGATCAACTAATATTTTTGTTGAGCCATGGCCATGTACAAATTTCCTACTAGTGAATAACAAACACTAAATCTATGTATAGATAATCCATTTCCAATCATTTTCCTTCTTAATAAAATCTCTAATCAACCTGCTTTTTTTCCATTTAGGTTTTCAGGGAAAATATGGTGTCCATTGTGCCTTGAATGTTTAATATTTATCTTTGTGCAAGGTAGTGTAAGCTCTTGGTTAACCCCCCTAGGGGTGAAAAAATTTAGAGATACCCTCACAAGGGTGTCATGTTGCTCATCTTCTCCAGACCTAGATAAAGTTTCTCTTGATCTCCATTAGATGTATGACCATGCTATCTCAACTATGGTATAGATCATCCTCCTCCCTCACTCCTTAGATGATATATGCACTATAGATGGTACAATATGGTTTCAATATGCTTTGTATTGATATCCCATGTATTGATGTTCATTTGGATTTGCTTCTATAACCTCCTAGTTAGTCATGAAAGTGCTAAATGATAAATGAAATCTAATAGCACTTCATAACATGCATAACTTTATTATTTTTCTCGTCATACCTTGGTGAACATATTTTTTTTAGAGGTGTGTCATTTCTTGGGTCAATTTCTACTACTGGGTACTTAGCCTTGATAACATTGGCCACATCCTAACCACGCTGGAAATTTTCCACTTTCCCTATTTCATTTCATTCCATCCATATAAAAAACCTATCCTAATCATGTATAATTGATCAAAGGTCAAAATAAAGGTATAAAGAAGAAATCCTAACTAATAAAACCAAAAGGTTAGAGATGAAGAGGTATAAAATCAAAAGACGAAAATAAAAGGTTAAGTAATGCCATGTTTATGAGGCCAATGCTCTTAATCCCTAGCTTGTCTATTAATATCTAAAGAAAAATGGACTTGTTCGACAAAATTGATACTTAAAGAAAAACACATAAAGGGGTAGTAAGAGATAATGTCGAGGATAGGTAACTCAATGATAAGCTCCCTCTCAAAGATTGTCATATAAAAATCAAAGCTCATAAAAGCTAGAGGAATGAATAAAAATGGACCTATGCATGTATAAGACTTTGAGGGTCATCACATGAAGTATTTCCCTTCCTTTTTATATCATTATTCATATTTTTATTTATCTTTCACCTAGGCACTTGGGAAATACTCGTTTTCCTCGGACTTGGTACATGTATAAGGGTTAATGTTGTTCCCCTTTGATAAGACTTAGAATAACCCTTGCTTGTTATGTTGTGTTAAGAGATGTCACTAGTTGTTATCATCTAATGGATTTCTAAGAATATAGACCCATCACTTCAGGTGGGTATCATGCATTGGGATACATGTACCATGCCTTGAGATCCATGACACTGCATGGAGATCCGTGATGTTGCATTGGGATCTATGATAATTCATCGAGACATGACATGGATGTCATTTCCTCCACTCAGATTCATTCTCCTTGTTCAGTTGGATGTTATATTCACACTCATGCATTATTATCTCTCCTTGGACCACACGTGGGAGTTATTAATGCATTTGAGGAGTTAGTTACAAGTTATTGGAGTGGTTACAAGTTCTTATTTGGACCATTAGATGACATTGCATGATTTACCATTGTGTATTTGAGGAGTGCCCACCTTGAGGAGGCCACACATGTTACATATCATAGGATTCTTTCTTGGACGACCCACATGTGTGGGAGTGGTGTCATCTTCTTGATATGGTTATTCTCACATTTGGACCATTCCTTGATTTTGGGGACTTGGTTGGAGGATTGTTTTAGGCCCTTTGACCATGCTGACTCATATGTCCATCTCATTCTTGTACATTGGCATTATTTTTTAGGAGTGCACCTTACCTAGCTCTCTCTAGCTCACACGTGTAAGGTACTAGATGTATTATGCAAAGGAGAAACATAATTTGTTATGAAAAATATCAACATAACAGCAAAATAGAGAGAATAAGAACACAAGAAATGATACCTCTATTTATAGAAAGACAATTCTACTTGTCTCTTCAAGGGGACAACCTACATCAAATCAGGGCTCGATTACAAAATAATTCTAAAGACAAAACTTTACCATGCTTTCTACTCATATTTATACTATTTCTATCTTCTAGAGAACATTCTAGATGAAGTTCTTTCTAGAAGCAGAAACTTCTATTAAGTCTTCTTACATTAGACATGTTCACTTTATTACATAGGCCGTATTTACTAATGTAGGTATTTTTTACATAGAAAACATATTATTCTACCTACGTGAGGGGTTAGGGAGGTTAGGTCCTTAACATGTCCTCCCCCTTGAAAAAAAACTTTGTCCTCAAGGCTTGAGATGGGGAAATTGTTGCAGAATGGTAATCGATTCTCATGTGGCATCTTTTGGTGGTCTATCCTTCCACTGAACTAAAAATTCCTTGATGGTGCGTTAACAAACATGACACTCACGGTGGTCCGATACTGCTTGTGGTTGCAACCAAATGGATATTTATTCATCTAATTTAGGGAGACTAGTTTG
The DNA here is from genome assembly GCA_032191745.1 of Picea mariana. Taxonomy (NCBI): domain Eukaryota; kingdom Viridiplantae; phylum Streptophyta; class Pinopsida; order Pinales; family Pinaceae; genus Picea; species Picea mariana. The sequence goes on along the minus strand of JASDQU011400547.1, from coordinate 39,588 downwards.
AGTCTGGCACTTAGTTCCAATCACTTTCTTTAAGCAAGAAACATGAAAAACATGATAGATATTAGAGTGACTGGGGAGAGATAACTTGTAGGCCACATGACTCACATGCTTGAGAATTATATAAGGGCCATAAAACTTGGGAGCTTGTTTATGATAGAGTTCAATTTTGAGTGAAGTTTGCTTATAAGGTTGTATATGAAGAAACACCTTGTCCCCTTCAACAAATTGACTTTTGGAACGACTCTTATATGCTTGCTTCTTCATGCGATTTTGAGCCATGACCAAATTTTATTTGAGGGTATGGAAAATGGATCAAACTATAAGTGTGTTGTCGACGTTCTAAACCTTGGATGCGTCAGGCAGGTAGGAGAGAACAAAAGTTGGCTTTTGATCATAGACTGCTTCAAAGGGATTCATGTGAGTGGCAACATGGTAGGATGTGTTGTACCACCATTTATATAGTGTTAACCACTGAGCTCATTGAGTTTTTCTGTTGGATGCAAAACACCTCAAATATATTTCCAAGCACTAGTTGACAACTTCTGTTTTTCCATAAGTATGGGGATGACAGGTCGTGTTGAGATACAATTGGGTTCCCTAGAGCTTGAAAAAATATTGTCAAATGTTGTTGGTGAAAGTTGGATCACGGTTGGAGACAATAGAGTGAGGCATGCCATAGAGTTTGAATATATTATCCATGAAAATTCAAGCTAATGTGGATGCAGTGAATAAGTATTGGAGGGCAAAAAAATGAGCATATTTGGAAAGGTGATCAACTAAAACCATGGTGACTGAATTATTGCACGATTTGGGTAATCCAACAATGAAGTCCATAGAAATATATGTCTATATTGAAGGTGGAAAAGGGGGTGGTTGGATTTTTCCTAAATTTCTTACAATTTCTCCCTTATTGCATTGACAAGTATCACATTTATCCACAAAGGTGAGGTTGTCCTATTTAATGCCTTCCCATAAAAAAGATTGTTTGACCCATTCATAGGTTTTGTGAAAGCTTTAATGCCCAACTATTGTAAAGAATGAAGTTCCAAGAGCATAGTGGATTTAAGGTGAGACTATTTGCTTAAATACATGTGACCTTTATAGCGAAGCTCCTCATTGTCCCAAGAGTATCCCGGAGAGGCATGAGGATATTGTTTCAATTACTGGATCAGGAGAGAAAGTTTGGGATCTTGGAACCACTCCTCGTGAACTTCTTGAAACCAATTTTATACAATGAAAGAGAGGAAAAAGAGGGACCCTTCTTCTTCATATTTCCTTGAAAGATCATCAACAACCACATTTTTCTTCATTTCTTGTAAATGATCTCATAATCATAACCGAACATCTTGGTCACCCATTTCTATTGCTCATGGGATGAAATTATTTGTTCCAAAAAATAATTGAGTCTATGATGATCAGTTTTAATTTGGAAGCATTGTCCCTATAAAGAAAGATGCCAAAGATCCGCTACATGAAAAATAGCCAACATTTCCTTTTCATAGGTGGATTTCCCAAATGTCACTTCGAGAGTTGTTTACTAGTGAAAGGCAAAGGTATTCCATCTTGCATGAGGACTGCACCAATTCCTTTCCTTGAAGCATCACATTCCGAGACAAAAGTCTTGATGAAGTCAGCAAGTGATAGAAAAAGAGTTGTACACATAGCTTCTTTCAAGGCTTGGAAGGATTGATCCACTTCTAAAGTTCAACTGAAAGAATTCTTTTTAAAGAGAGTAGTGAGGAGAGCTGCAATTTTTCCATAATTATTAACAAAATTAAAATAATAGCCCGTTAAACCCATGAAACCTTGCAAAATTTTAAGAGTTTTAGGATGGGGTCAATACTTCATAGCTTATATTTTCTTAGGATCCACATGTACACCATCCTTTCCAATAATATGTCCTGGGTACTCGACTTCAGAGGCACCAAAAGAAAATTTAGAATATTTGAGAACGAGTTTGCGATGAGACAGTAAGTGAAGGACTTGATCCACATGGGGCAGATGGGCTTGCCAAGTTTTACTATAGATGAGGATATCATTAGATAAAACCAAGACAAAATGACGAAGGAAATTATGAAATAAATGATTCACGAGACTTTGAAAAGTGGAAGTTGCATTACACAAGCCGAAGGGCATGACCAAGAACTCATAGTGGCCCTTATGAGTTTGAAAGGAAGTTTTGGGAATATTATCCTCTTTCATACGTATCTGGTGGTAACCAGAATGTAGATCAATTTTGGAAAAGAATTGAGTACCACTCAGTTCCTCCAAAAGGTCATCACTGATAGGAATGGTGACTTTATCTTTGATGGTGATTTTGTTGAGGGTGATAAAATCAGGACACATGCACCAGGTGCCTTATTTCTTGAGTACCATAACTACAAGAGAAGAATAAGGGATGGTACTAGGATGAATAACACCCACCACTAGTAATTACTAAATATTTTTCTCAATTTCATTTTTCTGGAAAAGGAATGATGATAAGGGCAAACATTGGGAGGAATATTACCAGGGCCGAAAGGAATGGAATGATAATGTGTGCCATGGAAAGAGGGAAGTACTTGTGGATTGTTAAAAATATATTGGTGTTTGGATAGGAGATATTGGAGGTCGGGATGAAAAGTAGGTGAGGGGGTCTCAATTGCTTGAATGGAATGGAGTTGGGAAATATTGTCTGAATGAAATTTTTTGAGTAGTTTTTCCATTCAGTGGGTATTGATGATGTCATGGGAGATTTCCGTGATTCCTTGGAATTGATATTGTTTTCCATCCTGTTGGAATTACATGGTTAATTCCTTAAAATACATGGTGATGGGACCTAGTGTGTGTATCCATTTAGCACCAAGCACAATGTCACAACCACCCATGTCAATAGAAAACATATGAGATTTCAGGTGGTACTGATCAATTTGCAGGCACACATTTTCACAATGCCCCCCACATTTCATGGAACCTCCATTTGAAATCATGATTTGAAAATTGTTGACTGCATGGATACAACACCTGGTCTCTTGAGCAATGCAGTGATGAATAAAATTATGGTTGCTACCATTGTCGACTAGGATAATGACTTTGCTATTATTAATGTAGCCAATGATCTCAAGGGTTTGTGGACCTGAAATATTGTGAGGTCATTCAATGAGATAAGCAATTCAACTTCTATTGGATCAGAGGGTGGGGTATGATTATCATCTTGGGGTATCTCTTTAAAAGGGGGAACATCGACATCCTCTTCAGAAACATCCTCAAAAATGGCCATAAAAAGTTTTTGTTCCTTACACTTGTGCACCAAAAAATAATTTTCATCACAATTATAGAAAAGACCCTTAAGTTGGCATTCAACCATTTATTCCTTGGTTAATTTGTGGATCTTGAGAGGATTGGAATGAGGTGATGGATTTTTGGGTCGAGGGAGATGAATAAAGGATGGTTTTATGTTTTGGGAAGAGGCTATTTGTTGCACTTCCTTGGCACATTGAGCAGATTCAAGCCAAGTATGGGGGTGATCCATGAGGACATGGGCTCGTATTTCATCCTTCAAGCCACTATTAAATAATTACTGGAAGAAGGTATCAGACATGCCTTCTGTTCAGAAAGAAAATTGTTGAAAAGTTCTTTTTACTCATGTGCAGTTATACATCAATATGAAGAATACTATAGTGACCAAATGCCAAAATTTTTAGTAGTTAAAATTGTGTAGTAATTTCGCAACCTGGATGTAGGAGGTAGGGTTGTGTTGCAAAATTCCTCTTATGTGTCTATTCTATTCTATTTCGATAGAAAGGGTTAGGGTTTTGAGGGTTCCTATAGACAAGGGTTTGTCTTATGCTATAGCTCTCTGATATACCAGTGGGGTATAACAATAGTATGAAACCAAATATATCAGGGAACCAACTAAGGAGGCTCAACCGTACCCTTATCCATACTACTCGATTACCCAGGTACGTGAAAGTAGTCTTCACAAGTGTTTTTCTCGGTGCCACCATAGTAGTCAGGCAGCCAATAGGCTGATCTATAGTTGATTTCAGGAGACATATGTGAATCCCTATATACTTGAGGGTATGTGGGAGTGAATGGCCATGTACAGGTACTGTCTAATGTGGTACTACCTGAAGGGGTGCCAATAGGGGTTATAGAGGTTTCCAACAAGGTGAAACAATGTGTTTCGAGTAACCCATGAAACCAACTATATGTCCTGCCTGTAGTCTTCCCAAACCACAATTTTACCCATATAATTACATATCATTGTGCTTTAAAGATGTCGATAGTACACATCTCTAGCCTGAAATTTATTTGTCTAAAACCCTGTAGAGGAAAGTGTTATGATACCACTTGTAAGGTACTAGATGTAGTATGCAAATTAGAAACATAATTTGTTATGACAAATATCAGCAGAAGAGAAAAATAAAGAGAAAAACAAAACAAGAAAGGATACCTTTGTTTATATAAATCCAAGTTCACTTTCCTCTTCGAGGGGGAAACCTCCAATAGAGAAGAGCTCAATTACAAAATAATTATCAAGACAAAACTTTCCCATGATTTCTACACATATTTATACTATTTCTATCTTCTAGAGGAAGATATTTCTAGAAGCAGAAACTTCTATTAAGTCTCCTTACATTAGACGTGTTCACATGATTCAATAGGCATTATTTACTAATGTAGGCCTTTATTACATAGAAAACATATTGTTCTACCTACGTGAGGGGTTAGGGAGGTTAGGTCTCTAATAACACGTGTGACACTTCTTCTTGTATTTTGGACCATTTGAGAGAGGTGCTCTAACTTGTGAGGGTTTTGATGGATTTGTTACATCACTTGTATTTTTCCCATGGTTTTGATTACGCCAATGGTTTTGAGCTCATGGTATTGATATAGCACATTGTATTGTGAATTGTAAAAACACGAGTCCTCTCTCATTATATTTGTTGGAGATTAATGAGAAAACTTTCTTAAATAGTTCTTGTGCATATGTTATTTTTCTAAGTGACTTTTTAGCTATTTTTCAAGGGTTTAGATAGAAAATTTTAGGATTGTTGGAGGAAAAATCTACTACAAGGCCAAACAAGGGTGAAATTCTCCACTTAGAAGGGT
>JASDQU011400547.1:16546-34293 GCA_032191745.1 Picea mariana | reverse complement strand
TTGACCATTGAAGAATTGTTCCATTTCATTAAGGTAGGATGTACTAGGGATATTCCATTTTTACTTGGCCAACCTTTGACATCACCTTGCTTGTACTTGAGAGGATTCTTCATGGACCAATCCCCCCAATTAATATTGAATATAACCATCTAACCCTGTACACCACTTGAGGGGAAATCCTCTGAGTGCCATTAACATTGTCCTATCCTAATCCCTAAGTTCCACCTTGATATAGTATAAAGACCCCACATCCCTCTCTAGGCACTAGTATATCCTTGTCTTCAACCACTCAAAAAACACAAAACTTATTTTCCCTCTTTTGTCCTTTTTCTACCTTCTATTTGCAATCTAGGGTTTAATATGTTTTATCTTGGATCTAGATTGTTTTGAGCTTCAATGGTATATCTCTCATTCAATTCATGCTAGTTTTCTCTTAAAACAATATCTTCTTGGTTGGTATATAGAGGGTTTTGATCTAGTTGTTTCATTGTTCATATTTTTAAAATTTATAACCCCTTGGATTAATAATGCATATTTGATTTGAATCTAGTTTAACTATAGTGGATTCCTTAAAATGCTTATGCTTGGAATGATTGTATTGATGAATCATAACTAGAATTGTCATTCATTCTATCTTACTGTCCCATATCTAGTTTACTGAATACATATTTGAAGGAGGGTTTGCAATTTTTCATTTCTCACACCCTTTTGAGAAATGTTATGAATGATTCATGCTCCTAATAATCCTATCCATAAAATCGATGTGTTTAAGGGTTCAACGGTATCACAAATATATCTAGTGAAAGCTCTCCTTTACTACTATTCAAGGGTCTTATTTGTTTTCCAAACTGTAGAGATAAAAAAATGTGTGTGATGAGGGTTCAACCTCCACTCTTGCAAACGTTTTGAGGCATTTATTATCCACTTTATATTTGGTAACCAATCAACTTTAGAGGATCCACGATGACCTTGTCAAAGGGATTAACGTTGTCTCCTAAATTGCTATTTGAAATATCTTTCAAACATTGTTATAAACTTCTTAGTATCTGGTGAATGAATGAAGGTGTAATAATGATCCTTGAGCAATGTTTTAATACTTTCTTGCTTCATAGAATCCTTGCTAATAGATTGGTTCTAGAAACATACCAATAACCTTCTAAAGGTGCATACCATTATTCATTTTTATGATTGTATAAAGTTTGATTTCATTGTCTAAATATTGAAGCTCAAGTCTCTTTGATATTGATGATGCATGCTCACTAATCAAGGTCATATCTTGCTAAAATTTGAAGAGTAATATATATCTATTTGGTGTTTCATAATTTTATATAAAATTGATGAAATAAATCTGATTCCAAAGTTGTCATAAACAACTAGTGGACCGGAGGTGTGAGCACTATTTAGATCACAAATATGAGAAAGGGGTTTAAAGTGTAATGACTTAAAATTACTAATTGCTCATCTATTTCAATACATAATTGCTAGTACACTTTTCTTATGGACGTTATTTATGATACACAATTTCTATGTATTCGTTGATTACTATGACACTTGTGTAAAATACTCCTTGGATGTCGATTTGGATGTTCTCATTTATCTTGTTGTCCTAGTAGTACACTTTATTTAATCATTGGAGGAATTTTACTCAACATTTGTCCACATAATTGAGTATACTTTATCATTGGATATCATGTTTTGAATGGTATAAATAAGAACATACATTGTGAAATTTGATTTATCAAACTTGGAATTTCATTTTTGGATATATGGATGATAAATAAATGGTAAATTATGAATGGTACATGGCTATGATACATTGATATTTCATATTTGGATGCAATACACAAATTTTCAAGTTCCAAGCACCTTTAAATTGACAATTGTTGTCTATGGAATATTCTATTCGATCTCATCATCAATTTTATTCTCTCATACTTAGAGTTCTCTACTCCTAATAGAGGATAGAGATTCTAAAGTCAAACCAAGTCCCAAGCCTCCCTTTTCAATTACAATGATAGTACTTAATTTTGACCACTTAGGAATACCCTCCTTAGGTTAGGGTCCCTAGACTCAAAGTGTAGAGACAATGCCACTAAGGTGACAGTGCGTGGATTTCCTATCTATTTCTCCAAGATCTCCTTCATAGGGAAGGAATTTCCCTTAGTGAGAGTTTGAGCGGTAACATTTTGGAAACATTGCTAGGGACAATGTCCACTTCCTAAGTTTAGAATTCTTGGATTTATTTTGATGATTTTTGGATAAATTCATTCGAAGACTCCACAACACTACCCATTCCTAAGAGATATCTCACAAGGGGATCCTCCCAAGGTACTCTTCCTTTGATCCAAGAACTCAAGAGATACTTTCATCATCGAATTCATAGGGTTAAGGAAACCATTATCTTTGAATACTACCTAGGCTCTCTCATTGTTGAGGACCTCCATTATCTTTTTGAGAGTGCTAGTGTTCAACTGACTCAAGTCATAATGGGTGATTGGCTTATTGAGCTAAATAGGCCTTTTAACTTTTCAAATATTCAAGGCTACCCCCATGACCACTTTGAGAAGGGAATTGAGAAGTTTCCCCTTTCCAAGGAAACAATGTTGTTACAACACTTGATCATTGCAAAACTTTCCAAGGGTTGACAAGAAGATACCAAGTGACCCACCATGATGTAATAATGATATTGTTTTCCCTTTCCATGGAGAATGATGCCCCTTATTGGTTCATATCATTACTGAAAATAGCATGAACACTCCTGCTAAGTTAGAGAATGTATTTATGGAAAAATGGAGTGATAAAAGGGATGATAGGTATCTACTAATTTCTCTTAGTAAAACCAAGAAGAATGAGAACAAAACCATGGAAGAATTCAACAAGATATTTACCCATATTGTCCAGAAGTTGATTCAGAATATCAATCCCCTAGAATAGGAAATCCTCATTTACTACTTGGATTATTTTGATAGAGACATGGCCTTTCACTTAAGAAAACAAGATCCTTAAACCCCTATAGTTTCCCAACAAGCTTCCATTTCGTTCAAGAAGAATTTGATTTCCACTAGAAGACTCAACCAAGCAAGCTCTTCTAGGACTAAGAGTGATCCTAAGAAGAACGTTGTCAACATTACTAGTTATGAGAATGATATGTTGACCTTTCTAGATGATGTTATGAAGAGGATGAAATATACGTTTTTCTAAACAAATAGAAACTCTCCAACAATAAAATTAGGCTATGCAAAACAACACAATCCACTTAGAAAATCAAGTCCAACAAAACAAATTTCAACCTAGAGGGCGAGGTGGTTGGGACAGACCTAGAAAACCACAACATGATCAAGAAAAAAATGTTCCCAATCCCTTAGAGCCAAACAATGTGTTATATGAAGAGGCGTTTCCATGGTGTAACCCTTGTTATTTTCCACATAAGTAAGAGACCTATTTGGTATCCCAAGAAGTTGTTATATTAGCAAGTGAGACTTACAATGATGGGCCACGAAGCTCTATCAATTATGTGGGTGATTTTTATGATGAGGTTAATGTTTTCTCCAATTATCCTAATGAACACGTTAAAGGGGAAAAGGAAAAGGATCTTTACCAAGACACTATTTCCAAATCCTTAGCCCCTAAACCCACTCAGAAAGAGATAAAAAGGAGAATCTGAAAAAAAGGATTAGACCACTTATCAATGAAGCGGTAAACAACTTCAAACTGAACCCCAATAACCTCCAACCCAAACAAGTGCTCCTGGTCTTCAACCTTAGATGATCTGTAAATTTATGTGGATATTCCACTAGATAGTTCGTCACAACAGATCTAATAAAATACTGAAATATTTACTATGAAGGTTAATTTCCTTTAGATCTCAGATTCTTTAATTACTAGTCTTTTGCTTAAAATGTATGAAATATTTGAAATGAAAAAATAGAGAACATAAATAAATAATCACACACCATCCAAAAATAAACACAAGATATAACCTAGGAAATCCAATATAGGAGAAAACCCAACTAGAAGGTGAGGCCTCCATGCTCTCTTTTCTTCAATTGCAAGTACAAAGAAAGAGGCACTCTCTGTGGAGTTACCTTTGACATTGTGGCATTTATGGATGCTAAAAAATATCTCCTCCTCTGTTATGCTCTCAAAATATGACTCCTAGATGATTTTCTTAACTATGTAACAAATACAATGCTAAAGAATGCAACCCCTTCTCCTCCTAGTGACCCAACATTTAACATCTCACAATAGCCATATAGGGGTAGGGTTTTGAATTCCTTAACCCTCAACTATGATAAGGTTTTATACCTTATAGAATATTCTTGAAAGTACATATGTGGATAACCCCATATGCATGAGTAATGGGGGTTGATGTGGCATCCACTCATACCTATGGTGGTCAATATGATAAGTCAATTTGTGGGAGGCATAACATTTTCAAACGAGCTCTGATTGAGGTGTTTGATGCACCATTGGAAAGGTATCAGATTGTATAACACCGTCAATGTTGTGTGTATAATTTTTGAACACTAGAACCCAAAAAAATGTCATTTAATTCCTCAAAATGGCCCCATAAGGTTTCATACTCCAATTTTCTGAGTTGGGACCTACCACTGAAATGGCCCTGCAAGCCAATTGCTTCAATTTTTTCCAACCAGAAAGTATCTAGATAGATGAAAAATAATATAAGAATCTAATCTAGATCATCAAAAGACTTAAGATCTGAAATGTCAAGTGATCTTAAAAATAGAACAACTAACTAAACCAACAAAGGATTCAATTGATGTTTCAGACCTATCAAAATCTACTTGTGATGATATCAACATTGATTTGAGTGCTTACTTTTCCAAATTCCATATCTCTATCCTTTCTTGTATTTTGAAAACATTTCATCGCGAAGGAAGAAAATCAAGGAAATTTTGTGCTTAGGTGAAGGAAAGGAAGATTCCTATGATGACACACCTGTAATTTTTAAAACTAAGGATAAAGGATAACTCAATGGAGGACAAGACCCATTTTATATATCTTTGAAAGTAGGCAACGTGTTACTATAAAATTGTATATTATACTTCGGAGCATCAACCAACGTTTTGCCTTTGACAGTAATGCAACAATTAGGCCTCAATCCATACTGAAACATTTGTGCCATGGATAAGAGAGAAGTATAAATCCTTGGTGTGATAAATAATTTGGCTATGAGATTAAATATGTACCTAGATGTCATGATTTTGATAGTTGTTGTTGTCATCAATATCCCAGACTCTTGGGGGATGATTTTGTCTAGAAATTTTGCTGCTCACTTAGGGTGATCCTTATAGATGTACCTTTCATGCACTACTATCCCTATTCCAGATGAAAATTTGGTGAAGTTGGATAGGGTAAAGTTTAGAAGATATCATGTTGAAGACCCTAATCAACCCATGAATGCATCTGTGAACATTATTGACGAATACTTAAGTAATCATGCAATCCTCACATTTTCTATGGCACCCGATTTTATGGAAACTAAGGATGAAGTTTGGAACAAGACTCATCACTTAGAAGAAATGAATAATAAACCTTTGGGGGGATATTATGAGCAAGGAATATCAACCTTAGATAATATTGGTGATTTTTTTCCTTTGATCATAGGAAACAAGAAAATTCAACTATACCTGCAGTTGGAGCCACCTTTTCCATCTGATTACATTAGCTCCCTATGTTGTTGGATTGAGAAGAATTGTTATCCATTTTTTTTTTAAGTTAGGTATAAAGTATGTGATTCAATATAACCATCCAACCTTGAACCTTGATTCCTTACCCTCTATCGACAATACTTCTTCTATTCATTTATTTCCCAATCACATGGATGGGTTTCCCAAGGATGAATATCTCATTAGATGGTTGCATTGGTTTTGTGATTTCATTGAACACATTTTGAACTAGCCACCCTTAAACATTCCAACATGAATAATATCTTTGAGCAGTGGTTTATAGTGCATATTTTCTTTCCATGCATGATTTCATTCATTTGCGTGTTTATTTTCATGCACTTCTTGATTGATTTTCTTCATGCAATTGGTTTTCCTTAGAACAATTGTGTGCATATGTTTCCAAGTTTTACTTTAATTCCTAGACTAATAGTAAAACAAGATTGATTTCTACAAAGTAGTTTTTATTCTAACTTGGGTGGTGGATTCACCTTGATTTAATATTACTACTTGCATGCATTGTTTTTCTCATCTTCTCCAGACCTAGATGGAGTTTCTCTTGATCTCCATCATATGTATGACCATTATAGCTTAGTTTTGGTATAGTTTATCCTCCTCCCTCACTCCTTAGATGACAGATGCACTATGCATGGTACAATATCGTTTCAATATGATTTATATTGACATTCCATGTATCAGTGTTCAATTAGATGTGATTCTATAACCTCATATTTAGTCATGAAAGTGGTAAATGCTAAATGAAATTTGGTAGTACTTCATAACATGCATAGTTTTATTATTTTCATTGTTGTACCCTGGGGAATATGTCTTCTTTTAGAAGTGTGTCATTTCTCGGGTCAATTTGTACTACTTGGTACTTAGCCTTGATAACATTTTCCACATCCTAACCATGCTAGACATTTTCCACTTTCCATATTTCATTTCATTCCATCCATATAAAAAGACTAGCCTAATCATGCATGATTTCTCAAAGGTCAAAAGAAGAAAGATCGAATAACAAAGCCAAAAGGGTAGAGGTGAAGAGCTATAAAATCGAAATCTAGAAATAAAATATTGAGCAATTCCATCTTGTTATGAGGCCAATTCCCTTAGTCCCTAGCTTGTCTATGAATATCTAAAGAAAAACAGACTTTTTCGAAAAACTGAACACTTAAATAAAAAGGTATAAAGGGGTAGTAAGAAATAGTTGCGAGGACTCGTAACTCAATTCTAATATCCCTCTCAAAGGCTATTGTATAAAAATCCTAGCTCATAAAAGTTATAAGAATCAATAAAAGGGGACCTATGCATGTATACAACTTTGAGGGTTATCACATGAAGTCTTTCCCTTCCTTTTTCTATCATTATTCATATTTTTACCTATATTTCACCTAGGTATTTAGGAAATACTTGTTTTCCTAGGACTTGGTGCATGTATAAGGGTTAATGGTATTCCCCCTTGGTAAGACTTAGAAAAATATTAAAACCAAACCTTACTTTTTACGTTGTGTTAAGAGATGCCACCAAGTGTTATCATCTAATGGTTTTCTAAGAATCTAGACCCATCAATTCAAGTGGGTATCATGCATTGGGATATGTGTACAATGCGTCGAGATCCATGAAAGAACATGGGGATCCATAATATTTACCTTGGGATCCATGTACTACATTGAGATACATGTTACTACATCAGGATCTGTGATAGTGCATCAAGCCATGACATGGATTCCATGTCATCACACATGCCACATGGACCACTCAAATTCATTCTCCTTGCTTATTTGGATGTTGTATTCACACTCATGAATTATTATCTCTCCTTGGACCACATGTGGGAGATATTCATGCATTTTAGGAATTATCAGAGTGGTTATAGGTTGTTATTTGAAGCATTGGCAGACATCGCATGATTTACCATTGTTTACCTAAGGATCCCCGACATTGAGGAGGCCACACATGTTACATATAATATGATTATCTCTTGGATGGCCCACATGTGTGGGAGTGATGTCATCTTCTTTAGGTGGTTATTCTCACATTTGGACCATTCCTTGATTTTGGGGAGTTGGATGGAGGATTGTTGGAGGCCCTTGGACCATGTTGACTCATATGTCCACCTCATTGTTGGACATTGGTATTATATTTTAGGAGAGAACCTTTCCTAGCTCTCTCTATCCCACATGTGTGGAACTTCTTGTTGTGTTTTGAACCATTTGAGAGGGGATCTCTATCCTTTGAGGGTTTTGAGGGAGTTGTTATATCACTTGTTGTATTTTTCCCATGGTTTTGACTGGGTCAATGGTTTTGAGCTCATGGTATTGAGATAACACATTGTATTATGAATTGTAAAAAGAGGAGTCCTCTCTCATTTTATTTGTTGAAGATTAATGATAAAACTTTCTTAAACAGTTCTTATGTGTCTATTATTTTTCTAAGTGAGTGTTTAGCTATTTTCAAGGGTTTAGATAGAAACTTTTTAGGATTGTTGGAGGACAAAGCTACTACAAGGCCAAACAAGGATGAAATGATCCACTTGGAAGGGTAACTCAGGGTATGTTTTTCTTTCCTTCCCCCTTTGACCATTGAAGAATTGTTCCATTGCATTAAGGTAGGACATCCTAGGGATCTAGAATTTTTCCTTGGACAACATTTTTGATCACCTTGCTATTACTTGAGAGGTTTATTCATGGACCAATCCACCCACTTAATCTTGAAAATACAATCATCTAACCCTGGAAAGCGCTCGAGGGAAAATCCTATGGGTACCATCAACATTGTCTAATCATAAACCCTAAGCTTCATCTAGATATAGTGTAGATACCCCATATCCCTCTCTAGGAACTGGTCTATCCTTGTCTTCAACCACTCAAAAAAACCAAGATTGATTTTCCTCTTTTTTTCCTTTTTCTACTTTTTAATTCCAATCTAGGGTTTAACACACTTTATCTTGGGTCTAGATTGTTTGAGCTTAAATGGTATATCTCTCATTAAATTCATGCTATATTTTTCTTAACAGAATACGATCTTGGTTGGAATATAGAGGGTTTTTATCTAGTTGTTTCATTGTTCATATTTTTAAAGGATCCAACCCCTTGGATTAATAATGCACATTTGATTTGAATCTAGTTTAACTATTATGGATGCCTTAAAATTCTTATGCTTGGAATGATTTTATTGATGAATCATAACTATAATTTCCATTCACTCTCTTACCATCCTATCTCTGGTTTATTGAATACATATATGAAGGAGGGTATGTAATTTGTCATTTCTCACACCCTTTTGAGAAACATTATAAATGTTTCTTGCTCCCAATGTTCCTTTCCAGAACATCGATGCATTGAAGGGTACAACTCTCTCACAAATTTGTCTATCATTGCCTCTCCTTTACTGCTATTAAAGGGTCTTTTTTTTTTGTCTAAACTGCAGAGATAAAAAATGTTTCATGTTTGTTCAAAATCCTATCTTGCAAACATTTTAGGCATTTCTTATCCAATTTATCTTTGGTAACCAATCGACTTTAGAGGAGCCCCGACGACCTTGTCAAAGCACTTAACTTTGTCTCCTGAATTTCTATTCGAAATCTCTTTTAAAGACTGTCATAAACGTCTTAGTATCCAGTGAATGAATGAAAGTCTAGTAATTATCCTTGAGTAGAGTTTCAATACTTTCTCTCTTCATAGAATCCTTTCAACCAACCTTCTAATGGTTCTAGAAACATGAAACCAACCTTCTAAAGGTGCCTATCATCACTCATTTTTATGACCGTATAAAGTTTTATTTCACTGTATAAATCTTGAATTTCAAGTCTCTTTGATATTGACGATGCATGCTCACTAATCAAGGTCATATATTGCTACAATTTAAAGATTAATATACATATTTGGGGTTTCATATTTTGATAGAAAATGGATGCGATAAATCTGATGCCAAAACTGTCATAAACGACTAGTGGACTTAAGGTGCGAGCACTTCTTAGATCACAAATATGAGAAATGGGTTTAATGTGTAATGGTTTAAAATTGCTAACTACTCATCTATATCAATACACAACTTCTGGTACACTTTGCTTATGAACTTTGTTTATGATACATAGTTGCTATCTATTCGTTGATTACTATGCCACTTGTTCAAAATACTCCTTGGATGTCAGTTTGGATGCTCTCATTTATATTGTTGTCCTAGTAGTACACTTTATTTGATCATTGGAGGACTTGTACTCAACATTTAAACTATCCACATAATTGAGTGGACTTTATCATTAGATATAATGTTTTGAATGGTCTAAACAAGAACATACATTGTGCAATTTGATTGGTCAAACTTGTCATTTCATTTTTGGATATATGGATGATAAATAAATGGTAAATGATGAATGGTACATGGCTATTATAGATTTATATTTCATATTTGAATGCAATATAAACATTTTCAAGTTCCAAGCACCTTTAAATTGAGCATTGTTGTTTATGTCATATTCTCTTAGAGCTCATCATCAATTTTCTTCTCTCATACTTAGTGTGATTTACCCCTAATATAAGATAAATATTCAAAATTAAAACCAAGTTCCGAGCCTCCCCTTTACAAGTACACCGATAGGACTTAGTTTGGACCCCTAAGGTATAACGCCCTTAGAGTTGGGTTGTTATATTATTTGTAGTGAAATTTGAATGTTGAGGTGGATCGACCAAGAAAAGTCGAAGTTGAGGTAATCGACAACAAGTTGAAGAGGTCAACCGACAAGAGGTCAATAGGTGGTCATGTGGAAAATGATTGAAGACTGAATGAAGGTCAATTAGTCGTCGACTAGTAATCCGACTTGGTATTCAACTGTAACAGAATCCTGAGATTCATGAGATTTGTAGCCAATGATCTATGCAGATATGTAACCATTTTTGGGCACCTTTCTTTAGGGTTTTTCCTATTGTAAATCCTATAAATAATTCATGTTATAATGTTGTAAAATCTAATCGTAGAATGTTTATTTAATCTTTAGAGAAATCGTTTTAGAGGTTGTTGGTCATATAGATGTAAGTCGAATTGGCTACAAAGTTGTCCTTGTGTAAATAAAGAAGGTATGATGTCGATTTTGTCTTAGGTGTGGACCAAGGTTAGGCATGTAATGTTTTATTCTGAATGAATAAGACAACAAGAGAGCAAGACACTCAAGGAATGTTGGCTTTCCAGTTTGGTTTTCTAGGGAAAAAATATTTGTGTATTGTGTGTTTGCTTTGTCATTTACTTTCTTGATTAAATATTTCTTCCTCTCTTCTGCTTGGTTTAGTGTGGAAGTGTCTAATTTCCTAACATGTGGTATAGGAGATTGGTTTAAAAACCTTGGATCCAATCGAAACCCTAGGTTTAGTAAGAGTCGTAAGTAAGATATATTTAAAGTTGTGCTTAAAGAATGGTGATTATCTCGAGAATAGAGATGGAAAAATTCAATGGAAAGAATTTTGAGCTTTAGAAACTTAAAATTGAAGATCTCCTTGTAGATTGAGAATAATGGGCATCAGTTTGTCCAAGTACCCTTCCGATAGGTATGCTGAGGGAACAATGGGAAGAATGGGAGAAACTTGAGAGAAGGGAAAGACATACGATTCGAATTTGTCTTGAAAATTTGGAGTTGTTGAATGTCTCATGTGAATATTCGACCAAGAAACTGTGGGCCAAGTTGGGGATCTTGTACCAGTCAAAATCCCTGGTAAACAAGATATTCCTTAGAAAGAAACTGTATCTTCTTTGGATGAGTGAGGAAAATTCGGTGACTGAGCATTTAAATGCATTTAATACCATAATAAGCCAGTTATCTTCTATGGATATTAAAATCACCGATGAGGAGAAATGTATTATCCTATTATGTTCTTTTCCAGACTCCTGGGATATCTTAGTCATGGCTATAGGGAGTAATTCAACCACATTAGCGCTAGAAGATGTGGTTACATATCTATTGTTAGAAGAAATGAGAAGGAAGAACATGGAAGGATCGACCAAAGATGCATTAGTGGTGAGAGGTTGATTGATTGAAAGAGATAAAGGAAAATTATCCAGTAGAAAGTTTAAGTCAAAGGGTAGATATAAATCCCATGTTCAATCGACGAGAAGATGTTGGAAATGCAGTAAAGGTGGGAATTACAAAAGGGACTACAAGTCGAAGGTAATGGAAATCTGTACAAGATCTAATGAGAATAAGTCAATTGAGATAAATATTGATCCAGGTGGATATCAATGGCCACCCACCTATTCCAACTGGCTTAAAACATTTTTTTGGAAATTTAATATTTTTAGCAGTTCTTCGGGTCCTAAACTTTCAGGGCCATTTGAGGGCCTAAACGACGTTTTTTTGTGATCGAGCACCTCAATAAACTTTGAAGGCATGATTGAGCCCCCAAAATGAATCTCCTCATCGATACCTTTCCAACAAGTTTTTGTTCTCCCAAAACAAATATCATATGCAAAGTTACACCCTTGGGAAAACTGCTAAAAATAGTAACTTTCCAAAAAAATGTTTAGGTCCTAAACTTTTGTGGACCCCGTTTTGGCTATAAATTTGGCATAAAACATGGTGCATGTCCCTGAAAAGGTATGAGTATAGAAACTTGGGTCTCAATCTCATATCTCTTGAGTAAAATTGCTCTCACACACCTATGAAACCCTCCATGGTAGAAGAAAATAAAAACGACAGAGAAAATGATTATATTAATCTGTTGCTTAAGCAAGATCTCATGCGACAAAGGGATGAAATGATGGAGAATTTTTCCCACATCCTTCAATGCCTACCGATAACAGCAGGAACGACTTCATAAAGAGACCACTTTGGCTCCTTTCAAGGTACAAGTTAATTTTGATATTCCCGTATTTGAAGGTTAGATAGATGTGAATGCCCTAGAAAAATGGTTAAATATGCTAGAAGGTTATTTCTATGTTCACAATTTTTACGATAGGGAAAATATCACCTTCACATTCATTAAGGCTCCCCCCCATGTAAAACATTGGTGGGAAACTTACTGGGAGCAAAGTTCCACGGAGGAGTCTGGAATATATGGGGCTGAGCCCACTTGGGATTTTTTTGTGGATGCGGTCAAGGAACAATATTACCGTGTTGGTAGTTATGATGACCAATACATGAGATGGACCACACTGTGGCAAGAGAGGGGCTAAACAGTGTTATAGTTCACACATAATTTCCATACCTTGCGTACCAAGTTGGGTATCAAAGACTCCGAGTGAAATATGGCTCTTAAATACCGTGGGGCTCTGCATAGGCACATCCAAACAAAAATGAATATTTTGGATATCTCATGACTGGAAGATGCATATTGATATGTTGTCAAAATTGAGTAAAAATTTAGGCACCGGAACAAATGGGAGTTTGGGTATGCAAATACGCAACAACCAAAGTATGGTAAAGACGATCCTAACAACTAACCTCCAGAAAACCAGTCCAATCCACTATATATTAAGGGTAACAGAAAGACGAAGAAGGACACTAGAAATTGGTGTGATTTCCAAAAAATCCCCTGGCACAACACTGATGAATGTCGCTCAAAATAATCATTGGTGGCCGAGATCAAAGAAAAGGATCCAAACCCTGATTCAAAATCTGATTCAGAAAATAATGGGAGAATACATATCATCGACGCAGACCCCACTCCTACTATCGCAACCACAACAATTCAATTAGAAGAACCATGAGATACTGAAGAGGGGGACCACCTTTTTCATTCACATATGTAAGTGACGGGGACCCATTGCATTTATCGTTGATAGCGGAGGCAAGAAGAACCTCATCTCAGCAGAGGTCATCAATTAGTTTGGATTTCCAACAAATCCACACCCGCAGGCATAAAACATCCGTGTTAGCCAATAGTGTCACTTTTCATAGGACATCAATCCCTTCAAGGATGAGGTATTATGTGATATTTCCCCGCTGGATGTGTGTGATGTTCTTTTGGGCCAACCATAAATGTGGAAGTGCCATGTTATTTATGAGTCTCGAACCTATAGTGTCATTGTTACTCTCGGGGTCATCTCTACAAAATACCGAAGGTAGTTCCGACTACTCTCCCACCTAAATAATTTCACAAGATAGTATCTCATACTACAAAATTCATCTTCTTCACAATTTGTTCAAAAGGTGAACAAAAGGACACCGCAACCACTACAGCCTCGGTCCAAGCACCTTCTATTGGTGGCCCCAAATGAAGATCGTATGCCAAAGTTACACCCTCGCGAATTTGATACACCAAACTACCCAAAACGGGGTCCAAAAAACTATTGGATTTTCATCTTTCGGGGTTAGGGTTTTGGATTTTATTTATGTTAAAAATGTATTTGGAGCCTCATTGTAATGATTATCTTCTTAAGAATGATTTTATCTGTCACATCTCTTCTAAGAGATAAGCTGCCACCATTCTAGCGAGTCTTTCACTCTGTATTTCTACAGTTTTTGTACATTTTGTTCAATAATAGAAATTGTGTATTACTATATCTTTTTGTTTATGGTTATATCTCTAATATATATCTGTTACATTATTGGATATTTGATACATCTCTGTACATTTATTTATTATTTATCTGCTCTCATTTCGTGCAGAAAATCGTCTGGATCAAATACGACTCTAGATAAGGGAGGTGATGTGTACTTGGTGTCGACCAACACAAATTCATATCAAGATGTTTTGTTGGTCGAATTAGGAGCATCCTATCATATGACACCACATAGAGAATGGTTATGTGAATATGAATGATATAAATGAGGAGATGTGTTCTTGGGGGACGACTGGAAAACCAAAATTATCGGACGAGGAAGAATTTGATTGATAGTGCATGATGGGAGGAGTATAACCCTTCCAAGTGTGCTACATATTCTAGGTTTGGAAAGAAACCTGATATCCCTCAATAATATGATTGATGTAGAATTTCACTCTCTATTTCATAAGGATACATGCAATATGGTTAAAGGTGTGATGGTCTTAATGAAAGGAGTTTGGATTAAAACCCTATACAAGTTGCTAGGGAATGTCGACTTCCCATGATGGGTGACCACTTGGGAAGTCTTGGTTACCGGGTGCAAGCCCCAGAAGTGATGATTGATGCTATGCGATTTATTTCGTTGGTTTCAATCCCATTTCTTCACCCCTGTGAGCATCACCGTATGCATTGAGTGCTAAGTGGAATATTCAAATCATGAGAATTATTGGTCAGTTGCGACTAATACTCATGGATATGGGTCATAGATTAATGACTTACACTACACAGTTAATCCCGAAAATAATATCTAATATGTTACAATGCGGAAGCCCCTCTCTGCTTAAATTATAAGAATGAAAGGAGCTCTAATTGGGTAATTCATAAGGCACAATACTTGCTAAGGTTTTGCAAATGGGGTAGCAAGCTAAGTGGGCTTGATTGCAGGGAAAAATCCACAGTTAAGCGTGCTTGAGCCAGAGACGTCTTGGGATGGGTGACCACCTGGGAAGTCCTGGTTACTAGGTGCAAGCCCCGTAAGTGATGATTGATGCTATGTGATTCATTTTGTTGGTTTCAATCCCATTTCTTCACCCCTGTGAGCATCACCCGATGCAATGAGTGCTAAGTGGACTATTCAAATCATGAGAATTATTGGTTAGTTGCAACTAATACTCATGGATATGGGTCATACATTAATGATTTATACTATACAGTTAATCCCGAAATTAATATCTATTATGTTGCAATGCGGAAGCCTCTCTATGCTTAAATAATAAGAGTGAAGGGAGATCTAATTGGGTAGTTCATAAGGCACAATACTTGCTAAGGTTTTGAAAATGGGGTAGCAAGCTAAGTGGGCTTGATTGTGGGGAAAAATCCACAGTTAAGTGTGCCTAAGCCAGAGGCGTCTTGGGATGGATGACCACCTAGGAAGTCCTGATTACCAGGTGCAAGCCTCGGAAGTGATGATTGATGCTATGCGATTCATTTCGTTGGTTTCAATCTCATTTCTTCACCCCTGTGAGCATCACCCGATGCAATGAGTGCTAAGTGGACTATTCAAATCATGAGAATTATTGGTCAGTTGTGACTAATACTCATGGATATGGGTTATAGATTAATGACTTGCATTACACAATTAATCCCGAAAATAATATCTAATATGTTGCACTACAGAAGCCCCTATATGCTTAAATAATAAGAGTGAAGGGATCTCTAACTGGGTAGTTCATAAGGCACAATACTTTCTAAGGTTTTTCAAATGGGGTAGCAAGCTAAGTGGGATTGATTGTGGGGAAAATCCACAGTTAAGCGTGCTTGAGTGAGATGCGTCTTGGGATGGGTGACCACCTTGGAAGTCCTGGTTACCGGGTGCAAGCCCCATAAGTGATGATTGATGTTATGCGATTCATTTCGTTGGTTTCAATCCCATTTCTTCACTATCGTGAGCATCACCTGATGCAATGAGTGCTAAGTGGACTATTCAAATAATGAGAATTATTGGTCAGTTGCGAATAATACTCATGTATATGGGTCATAGATTAATGATTTACACTACGCGGTTAATCCCCAAAATAACATCATTGTTCTTGAAGCTGACTCGAATTTGAATCTACTTGACTCAACTCGGGATGAGTCGATTCAAATCGACTTGAAAATTCATCATCAAGACGAACCAGCCATGTTATGGAACAAAAGAATGGAACACATTGTAGAAATAGGACTTCTATATATGCATAACAAAGGTATGGTTGAAGATTTTACTGAATGTAATTTAGAAGTTGATTTTCGTGAACATTGTGTACATGGAAAAAAAAATTGAGAGAGATTCCCATCTAGAGCGACAAGGGAAAATAGGATTCTAGAATTGGTTCGTAGTGATGTGTTTGGCCCTGTTTCGGTGCGTTCACTTGGTGGATCCCTGTATTATGTCTCCTTCATATATGAATTTTCCAAGAAGACATGGATATATTTCATGAGGAAGAAATCATAGGTTTTTGAGAAATTCAAAGAGTTTAAGTCTCTTGTTGAAAACCAGACATATAAGAAGATTAAGGTGTTGAGAACTGACAACGGTGGTGAATTCCATGGAAAATAATTTGATCATTTTTGCAAGAAGTGTGGCATGAAATGCCAAAATACCACACCATATACCCCACATCAAAATGGAGTTGCTGAAAGAATGAATAGAACATTGATGGACAAGGCAAGGAGCATGCTCAGTGGTGTTGGGCTCACACAACAATTCTGGGCAGAGACAGTCGACACTGCAAAATATTTGGTGAATATTTCTCCTCCGTCAACACCAGTGGACATGACTCCACATGAGGCATGGTCTAGTAAGAAGCCTTTGGTTTCAAATCTCAAAGTATTTGGTTGTGATGCACTTGTGTATGTTCCCTAGGAAAAGAGGAGCAAGCTGGACAAGGAGGTAGTCAAGTGTATTATCATTGGATACAAAGAAGGACTGAAAGGATATAAGCTCTGGGATCCTTCATCAAGGAAATAAATGTACAATCAAGATGTGGTCTTCAGATAAGTCGGAAGGAAGTCCTAGTTTGAAGTGATGGTTTAAACAAATAATGATCCAGAGAAGGTGTGATTTGAATTGAGGAACAAAGAAGATGATTCAGATGAGCCAACTAGATTAGATGAAGAGGTGGAACAACTGACCTCGATTGTAAGAAGGTATGGATGAGTAATAAAACCGGTCAGAATATACACTATGCCTGAATTTCGTTCCGCATTTGTGTTAACTTCCACCGATGAGGAGCCCAAGTCAATCAGGGAGGCGGTTGACTCAACAAAGGGTAAACTCTAGAAGGATTCCATGGTCAAAAAAATGGAATCCTTGCACAAGAATGAGAAGTGGGATTTAGTTGAATTTCCTAGTGGAAGAAAGTCTGTCTATAGAAAATTGGTGTTCAAGAAGAATATGAATGCAATAGGTCAAGTCGAGAAACTCAAAGCTCGACTGGTAGAGAAAGGATGTTCCCAAGTCGAAGGAGATGAGTTCGGTGAGAATTTTTCCTCTGTCACAAAATTAAATTCCATTTGAGTACTAATGTCTCTGACTGCAACATTTGA
>JASDQU011400546.1:31425-44572 GCA_032191745.1 Picea mariana | reverse complement strand
CTCTTAATGTTTTTCGAGTACAGAAACAAAATTCTAAAGAATCACAAGTAATCACTTACCCTCTTAAGGTCTGATAGACCAATTAGGTCTTAGTGGACGTTAATCATCATCATCATCATCATAATATATATATAAACTATATTATATATAGTTTGTATATATTATATATAATTTATATAATATATATAAATTAAATATATTTAGTTTATATATATTATATAAAGTTGCTTGCCTCTTTTTGTTGTTATTCAAATATCTTAATATTCACATTCCCTAAAGTGTTTTCTGCACTTTGAAATTAAAATTTCTAATTTAGTTAAAATTTATTTTGAAAATAAAATATGTTAAGCATGATAATAATTAATTTTTAAAATGCAATTTTTGTGAAATGTTTTTTGATAAAGACTTACATTTATTTATGTATAATTTTATTTTAAGAATTAATTTTCTATAAATCTTACATTAAAAATTGTATATTGATGAAACATTTATATGTTGGTTAATTGTTTTTTATTTTAATTTATTTAATATTAAAATTTGTTAAGCATTTTAGTATTTGCTAAATATTTTTTTATATATTTTGTAATATTAAAATTTGTTAAGCATTTTAATATTTGATGTGTTTTTTTTGCTCTATTAAATAAATAAATTTGCAAAGATTTTTTATTTTTATTTATTTATTTTTCAACGTAAATTTAAGAGAGAAAAGAAAAAAAAGTTAATAAATAAATTTTAAAGTGACCGTTTTGTATCCAATTTTGGGTTTGTTTTGGCATAGGGATCTATTGTCAAAACCACGGTTTGAAAAATGTTGTAATTTTGACCCCGTTTGAAAAAATGGTGATGTCGCTAGCACCACTTTTTGATTTGGAGATTGATTTTCATGTTTTTTATGCAAAAATATGGGTTTTGGAGGTTTGGGGGGCCAGAGTTCTCGTTTTGAGGTCACAATTCTTATTAAGTTGGTAACTATGTTCCACCCACATACTCTTAAATTCAATGAAATGATAAGCCCTTGATGAGATTAAGGATCCTCCCACAAACTCATCTTCAATTATTTGATCCTGAGACCTATGTAGACCCTCCTTGGAAAGGGAGTCAGCCTCTACATTGAGCTTCCAAAAAACATGAGAGAAAGTGATCACATGTAACACATTGACTACATCTTTCATGTGCATGGCCATAGTGAGTAAACATGTATTTTGTATCTAAATTTCATCATTCATTCAATTAACAAGATTAGTTGAATCCCCAAAAACCTGGAGGCATTCTAAACCCTTGTTGAAAGCAGACTTCAAAAGGAAAAGTAGCGCCTTGAACTCACCATAGGTATTGGTCCTTAAGCCCAGATTTTCCTTGCTTGTATAGAAACAAGACTCTAAGAGATAAACAGTATAACCTAGACCACATACAAGTCTAGGACCTTAGCGTGCCCCATCAAAGAAACTCCATTGGATTGATTTATAACCATAATATCACCCATCCTCCTTCTCCTTCTTATTATGTCATTAAGAAAATTGGATAATAATGCTAATGCCTAAGTAGTAACTTGAAAGGGAGGAGTTTGCTTGTCTACAAATGCATTTCTTTCTAGCCAAATCCTCCAAATGACAAGATAAGTCATAGCTCTAAAATTCTTAAGTTCCCTCCTATCAAACCATTCCTTGAGATTATCATTTAGAGATCCCTTCATCCATAAATTTGGAAGACCCGGATTTCCTTCCACCTCCTTTTGCACCTACACAGAGAAAGGATAACTCATAAAAACATGGAAAGTTGTTTCTTCATGGATTTTGTACAGGCAACACCAATCAAGCCCAATTCATTAGGGCCAACCACATAAACAAAGTGCATTTGGAAGGTACTCTCACCTTCCACAATTTTGACCACCACCAAGCTTCCTCTACAAATGTTGGAGCTTGTATTGTCAAATATCCAAGTTTGGTTGTGTAAGCTCCCCCTTCTTTGTTCCAAGCCCAATTAAGTTAATGTCGATCATCCTTTAATCTTATATGTGCTCTTTTAAGCTCTACTAAAAATACTTCCCAGATCTATCCCATTCCATTTTCCAGATCTAGGTCTTGAGCTGAAAGCCATCTTTGTGTCCAAGTGGTAGAGTCGTGTGGCTTATCAATCTTATTTAAAGTACATCTCCCTGGTTTCTGCAAATGAGTTACAAGTGCTTTAGAACCTAAAATGGCATCAGAAACCTAAAATGAGTTTTTGGAAGATTGTATGTCCACAACCTAAAATGGCTTCAGAACCAATGTTGGAATACTGAGAAGGGGGGTTAATCAATATTCGCACTTTATCCCTTTTAACCACAATATATAATCTTTAAATTTATTAGCAATGTTCAACAATTTATCATTAGCATCCAATATATCAGTAGTATAAATCAATAGTGCATAGTAAACAATCACAGAAACACAGTACACCAGGATTTACGTGCAAACCCAAATGGGAGAAAACCATGGAATGGTTTTCTTATATGTCAAGATTACATCATAGGAAGCACCAAATTCCAAATTCTTCAGCTCCAACTAGAAGGAGGCTCCAAACCCCTATTTACAGGCTCCAACTTGAAGGAAGCTACAACCCCTTTTGTACCAGCTACAACTAGAAGGAGGCTCCAACCCCCTAGTTTACAAGCTCCAACTCCCCGAGTTCTCCGGCACCAAACGGAAGGAGGCTACAACCCCCTTTCCTTGCCCAGTCCTATCGCACTAAAATATAAATGTAGACCAACCTATGACTACCACAATCACTACCATTGTCAACCTATCACTGCCACTGACACTGAACCATCAACATGTCACCGTCACTATCACTGCCACTATCATTGTCATTGTTTCATCATCAACTAGATCCACTCATAACTACATGTAAATCATGCCACAATCACCAAGAGCATATCTCAAACCATATTCCCAACATCACCACAACCTACCTCTAGTCATGTACCAAACATGTACCAAGATCACCAAAAAGTCTCTCTAACAATGCACCATATCATCCTTGATGTGCCTCAACCATGTGCCAAACCATGCATCAAACCATGAACCATAACATCACCAATACGTGCCTCATCGTGTACTAACATCACCAAGCATGTACCCTAATCTCATCAAGATATGCATCT
This sequence comes from Picea mariana, assembly GCA_032191745.1. Classification (NCBI taxonomy): domain Eukaryota; kingdom Viridiplantae; phylum Streptophyta; class Pinopsida; order Pinales; family Pinaceae; genus Picea; species Picea mariana. Next base: position 41,430 of record JASDQU011400546.1, on the reverse strand, counting down.
AAACCATGTACCAAACATGTGCCAACGTCCATAAGCTATGTACCTCAAACATGTGTCATATCACTCATGATATGCCTCAACCATATACCAAAAGATATCCCATAAACCATGCACCACAACATCACCAAATATACCTCAACATGTACTATACCATCACCAAGATATAACCTTCAAAACATGCATATAAACATACCTTTAATCATGTAGCAACCTTATTGCATCATCATACCTTGTTGCAACCTGGAATAAACATCCCCTTTACTTTACCTCATCCTCGCTACCTCATATTCGGCAATAAATCAAGTGTTCACTAGATATATATTCAATGAACTTGTATGTAAGAATGAGAAACTCTTGATGTCTATTTATAATCTTCCATCTAACTGTTTTTCAACCACTTTACCCTTAATTTATTTCTTGTTGTAACCATTTTACCCTAAATTAATTTTTTGTTACAATTGTTCTACCCTTTTTCCTAATTTTAGAGTCATATTGTTTTACCTTTTTTTCTAATTTTAGGGTCATAAATGTTTTACCCTTTTTCTTAATTTTAGGGTCAACCTGTACTTTCTTGTTACAACTAGTTTTCCTTTAATTAATGACTTTGTAATTGTTTAGGACTTCTTAATCATTCTTCCAGGCTTCCAAGTTCATAAGGCCATAACTCCTCAATCGTGAGGAACCACGTGGCGTACCACCTACCAGTGGAAATGACATGACAATAATTATCCATCCATGAGTATGTTACCTACATTTACATTGTCCTTCCCATTCAAATTCTTCATACAACTTTGGGTTCCACAACCACACCTTCATGGCTTCTTGTAGACTTTGTTAATTACACCCGTCTCTCAGACTTTTTCTAGGGATGACATTAATCAACTTACCAACAATCTTGACCATGCAAATGACAACCAACTGTCTAACGATATCATCCGCATCTTTGGGGCTTCCAGACTTCTCCAAGGGTTGACTCGATCACATCTCTAGGTCTTCTGGACTTCTCCAAGGGTTGACTTCAATGACAACCAATTGTCCAACAACCAATCCTTACCTGAACCTTGTTCCCTACCTTCCGGGCCAAGAATTTTCCAATCACAGGAAAAGCTAAGGTTAAAGCTTTCCATTAGTTAGAAATATTTTGAATGTTATTCCTTTCTGACCTTATCCAATCTAGTAAGGAGTTTGGTGCAATGTACTTCTGAGTAATGACCCTTCTCCATAAATTTTCCTTGGTAATCCACTGTCATAAAGATTTTGTTGATAGGGAACATCCAAAAATATGTATGTCTTTGAGTCCTCGTCCCCTTGATTTCTTAGGAGTAATGATTGTTTTTCATCTAGCTATATGTGATCCCTTGAACTCATTGTTGTCCTTCCATAGGTAATTAAAGCAACACTTCCTAACTTTATCCAAGATTCCATTAGGGATATGGGATAAGGTATGCTAGAATACTAGAATAGCTTCAAGAACATACTTAATTAGGGCTAACCTTCCACCTGCTGCAACCATCTCCAATCCTCCTTCCCATAGTTATTAGGTTTTAAAATAAACCCAAGATATTGGAGTCCTCCATCAAAATCCAAATGCTAAAAGGAGAAAATCATTTCAATCCTAGTAGATAACGAGTCATTCAACCCATAGGTATACAAGGAAGAGTTACCCATATTGATGTCCATCCCAGTTGCAACAGAGTATAAATCCAAAATTTATTTTAAGTTTTGACTTTCCCTCACTAAACCTAGGCCAAAAAGTAAAACGTCATCAAGCCCAGGACTATGATCCTTCTAAAATGCATTCAAAACCATCAACACCTCCTCCCTGTAAACCTCCTTAAACATCTCTTCATTGTGCTCTACTTCCACCATTCTAAGAAAATATGATACCACCTTCAAGATTTCTCCTTTGTTATCTCTTTCAAGTTCTCTAAGGATTTCTTAAAAGTATTTGACACCAAGGTTCGCCAACCCTTGAAACCCTCTAACCTTGTTGCCATCATCATCAAACAATTCCCAGATAGTGTTCTGACTTTTCCTAAAGTTGGCAAATTTATAGAAGTACTTTGTGTTATGGCCTCCCAAACTCAGCCAAGTTTCCCTACTCTTTATTCTCCAATCTTTCTCTTTGTCCATAAGGAGCTTATTCTTTTGAAGCTCACTCTGTTTGATCTTAGACATTACCTCTTCACTGTACATACCCTCGGTATGTTCTTGATATAAATGTTCCAATCTCTGCTCAACCTCCATCAACAAACAATCTCTAGCCTTATATCTCTCATTAGCCCAAGGGACAACTTTCTCCTTGACTAGTTGAAGAGAATTGACAAACTGTGCAGAAGTTGAGTCCTCGGAATGAACATAAAAAAATTTCTGAGTAGATTATACAAGCTCCCAAAAATCCACCTATGTAGACCAACATGGATTATATTTAAAAGGATCCTTAGGTTTTTCTTCACCAAGGCTCAATTCCAGGTATATGGGAAAATGGTCCAAACATCTCATAGTATCCACCCAAGATCTAAAGCTAGTGAACTTTTCCAGTAGAGCATGATGTACCAAAAAACGATCCAAACGTTTTGCGATTCCAACCTCCGATGATCTATTGTTGGTCCGGGTAGGCTTCACCTCAATAGGCTCAACATCAACCCACCCCATAGGTTCAAATCTATCAAGAAAGAATATGGCCTTCCTGTCATGATGGGTTGAAGTACCCTAAATCTCACCATTGTTCAAGGTAAGATTTAAGTCACCTCCTATGATAAGGTTTTCAGTCTTAATCCACTGGAAGGAGAATAATTTTGACCAGTGTTGTTCTTTTCCCTTATAGGGACTATACACGTTTAGTAGGGTTATATTAATGCCAATACTTTTCTAGAAAACCTTAGTGCACAACCTTGAATAAACAACAACATATTTGATTAGGATCAATTTTGGGCACCAACACGTAATTGATCCCCCATAAAATCCTTTTGCATCCTCGACAATAAACTCCCATTCCACAAACAAATTTTTCAAATCCCTAACCAAAGAGTCCCCTCTGCCCATGGACTCCTAGATGAATAATGCCTCTAGATTGTTTAGATTAATGAATCTTTTGAGGGCTAAATTATTGTCCTACCCCCCTAAGCCCCTTACATTGGGAGATAACAACTTCAGGAGGAAATCCTAGAGGGGGTTTTCTTTGCTCAAGATCCCCTATAAGTAACCTATGTTTCCCCTGGTTTACTTCTTTAACGACTCGTTCTTGAGCATGTTTGAGGGTTGATTCTCTCCCTACTCAAGACCCTCCAGGATCTCTTTGGTAGTCTATCCCTAGCTCTCTTGAGATCTATGTATCATGAGAAGTAGAATGGGGCCTTGAATGGTAATCTTCTCCCCCTCATTTCCTAGGAGAGGTAACCCCCATAACTAATTCATCTACAGAGAGGATCCCCCCCAAAAACAAACTATAGAGTCTAAGTCTTGAGAAAAATTGATCACGTAATCCTCTTCCTTCACATAATCCAAACCCAAATCAAAACATGAAGTAGTATTAACAACAAAGGATCCAAGCTACTCAGATCAATGGGATAATGAATCACCCCCCAATCTTCTAATTTCCCTAGAACCCTTTTCTGAAGGAGAATAGGTGCTTTTAGTAAACTTACTCAGAGGGGGAGCTCTCCTTTGCTCAAGAATATCAATCTTTTGAAGTTGCGATGGAGAGAAATGAAAGAATCATGGCATTGTGACAATGTCTTCAAGAGGATATCCTTATGAACGAGCCTTGAGTACAAGTGGGATGGAAATGTCCCCAACCAACAGATCCTGACTGGCCATACAATGCACCTCTTCTGCCTTCACCAAATCAGTGTTTAAATCAACAGACTTCACCACAAAACCATCCATGGCCTCCAAGGGAAAGAAGGATGGTTCATGTTGAGCCACTAGTCTTCTACAACCTGAAGGATTACCTCCCTCCTTCAACCAAACCTTCTTTTGAAATTGTTTGGTGCAATCTTTGAGGATATGACCATGTTGGTGACACTAAGTACAACAGAATGGGAAGTTTATGTAATCAAAAATCCAAGTGTGTCGCTTCTCACACACCACTAGATCCATTTTGTCGAAGAGCCCTTGACTTACATCAATCTCAACCATAATGGGTGTTATTGACCTAGCATTGTTACTCTTGTAGTAGTCATCTGCCAGAATAAACTTCCCCAAGGTATCCCTTATATCTTTAAAGAAATAATCTGACCACGGTTCCATCAAAGAAAGGATGCCACGACTTGAGTGATAGATAAGCCTTGTCAAGAAACCATCTACCTTTCAAAACTCTTAGGGCATCATCCTCAGAGTGAAAGATAAATCTGACCCACCCTTTAGCAAGTAAATGAAAGGTCAAGCTATAGCCCAACCAAGGCCCCCACTCCAGTTGGAGCCAATCATTCAGACGACCCATTTATACTCTTCAACCAAGAAACTTACCAACGAGCGTATTACCTAATAGAAACTTGATTTGTTCCACCTGAATATCTTCCTTTGCCACCAATGAGATACCTCTGCCCCACGAATTTATCACTATCTACTTCCTCTTCCTACGACCTGCCACAGACTATGTACACTCCCCACCATTCAACTCCTCCACCAGCGCCCTAGAAGCTACAAACCCCACTCCCGATACCCCTTCCTTTGGCTCCAAATTGCGATAACAAGTAGCAAGAAAAATCTTTTGAATGGCAACTTTGGAGTGAAATCCAAGAAAGTGGCAAGTGTCTTTACTCCCCTCCAAAGTCGAAATGTGTGCTAATTGAATGCTAGAGCTAGTTCTCTTGTGTGAATCCACCAACAAGGATTCTATGGAACTTGCCACCTAACGTCTTGAGGGATCTAGGTGTACCAACCCCAAAGGAAACGACAATGTGACCATTTTACCCACCTCCGACCCATTGTCTAAGGTTTTGAGAGGTGAACAAACTTCTAATAAATAAATAAAACAACGGACCTTAAGTGTGGATCCACCAAGGACGTGTTACTAGAGAGTATGTCAAAATCTCAACTTCAAACTTATATTTGAACTTGCAATAATTTATTATTTCAATAATGAGAAAAAAAAAATGATATATTCTCATTGGTTGACTAAAGGAAGATTATGGTTAACTTTGCCCAACTTTGGTTGACTATTATTTATTTTGGTTGAGTATGGATGACTATTGATAATCCTGGTTGATTGTGGTTAAATATGGTTGTCTATTGTTGACTAAAAGGGACTCTGGTTGCATATGCCTCACTACCATAGTTAAACTCAATCAATTTATTTGACATTATGACACTCTTCAAGGGTTATGTCACAATGTGACATTCCGCAAAGGTTAAAAAGAAGTTGATCATGGCCTTGGAAGTCTGATTCTAATGATTCAAATCCTGCAGAAATATTTATTAATATGTGAAAATGTGCTTTAAAATAATTATTTCTACACCAAGTCAAGTACCCTTCAAAATAATTGAGGAATGAAAACACAGTTATTTAGTTGGCATATTGGTGGTTCATTTAACAATAATTTTGTGTCCCCAACCAGGAAGTAAATGTAGGATTATTCCTACAACATATCCCTAGTGCATTTAACCATAGACAGTGGTAGGTTATTGTTGAATTTCCCACTAGTTCAGGCTCGTGTATTTTAATTTCAATTTTTTGTTTAGCATTTACTTGAACCATAAATTAATGCAACAACAATAACTAATTGCATTAAACCAAGATTACAAGAAGAATAACCATGCACAAGAACACAAGAAGTATCATGGGAAACCCTTCTCAACAAGGAAAGAAAACTCAGCCAATCCTTTGCTATATTCTCAAGAGAAGATCCCCCTAGCCATCACAAAACCTAGCACACAAGAGGGTGTTGTAATTCTCATAATTTCAGACCACAACTTCTGAAATCATGAGATAACATAAAGATAAGTGTGTTTCCTCAATGGGGATTCACCTTTATTTATACAAAACACATCAAATGATGTGTTTATTGGCACAATAGGGCATGTTAGAATATAATGGATGTGCTTGTTTAACCATAGACAATATCACTATTGTCACCCAACCATAGGCCGAAGCCACCCCCGAGCACCTTAACCTTGACAAAGAATCATTCTGGAAGAAAACCCTAGGCTAGATAGCCAAACAAGATAGCGCACCTCTCTCCAAGGATAGCGCACCAAGCAAGAATAACAAAAATTGATCAGAAAGTCCAAACCTAGAGAAGACCGAGACTATAGACCGACGACAGCAGCTTCTCTAGAACTTGCGCACAAAACTGCCCAACTACAGTGCACACAAGTGTGTTACTGCAATTCTGAGAATGCTTGCCAGAATGAAGACTGGCCTCCTGTATTTATACTAAATCTGGCAGACTGCATGGGCCGACTTCTCATTCTGGGTGCCTATTTACTTAGTATATAATATTTCTTTTAGCTGACTTCTTCTCTTGGAGGCTAATAACCTAATACAAATTATCCTCTTGAGCCGACTTGTCTTCTAGGGTTATTAGCCAACTAATTAGGGTTTCTTCTTACTTCCCAGAATATTCTATTCTCGTCAGGTTTACACATGGAGCTAAATACCTCCCGCAGCTACCATAATATCAACACTCCCTCCTAGCTAGGGAGGTATTTGAAGGTAATGGTCTTGAGCACAAACATACCATTCACCCGGTAGCATCAACATAGTCGTATAGACTATCTCATGACTAGATCATGAGCACCATCATCACTATCAGTGTCGTCAGTTGCATCATCTCTCGAAACCATACTCAATCTGAGTAATCAGACATGATGTTGGATAAATCACACTCCACAGAGTGACACAAGAGCCATTCTTTTAATCCAGACATATGTCCTAGAAGAATAAATGTCCTGAACCATTTTTCGTCTGGGAAATCTCTATCCATTGATCATCCATCTAGCCGATAATCATTTCCAACACTACCGATAGTTTTCAAGGCAATCAGAACAATGTCATTCAATAGAACACAATTGTATCTATCCATAGTAGTACACAACTACAATCCAGTGGTACACTGTCACACCAAGTAGCATACATATACTTGATCAGTGACATATAGTCACAATCAAATGGAACACATCCACTACAGTAGTATACATCTACTGTCCAGAGACATACAGTCTCCATAACAATCATATCATCAACCTGCACAGAAAACATTGTTATGATATAAACTGAATCATCTGGGTCATTCTTCCACTCACATCTGTGAGATCTGGAAGAGCATCTACCCTCATAAGGTAAAACATCAACGATGTATCTGGACTATTCTTCTCAAGCAAGGAAGTAATTGTCCTGATTTATGAGCCTAAACCATTCACCTATCTGGGCCATTCCTCCGGCACTAAACAAAGTGCAACCTGGAGAGAATGAGTCTGCCCTAGGGAATGTTTGTCCCTGATTGTTGAACCCGGACCATTCACCTATCTGGGCCATTCCTCCGACACTAAACAAAGTGCAACCTGGAGAGAATGAATCTGCCCTAGGGAATGATTGTTCGGACCATTTCCTAAGGAAATGATTGTCCTACACCAACCTCCAAAACGAACCATTCTTCGAAACTGCTCACAACTTGTGAGCTTCGAAGGAATGACTGTCCGGCGAGGCGGACCATTCTTCTTGACCACTACTGAGAGTGACCGTCAAGAAGAGAGACTATCCTAGAACATTCCCCCACACTGGCCACAAGGGGAATCGTTGTTTATGGTACATCAATAATCCATCAAACCATTTTGATTACGAAAATGACCATTCGATCTGGACCATTTTTCGAACTAGAAAATGTTTGTCCGTCAGAAATCTCAAACCACTTTCCGAGGTGGAAAGGAACTGCTCATCTTGGACCATTTTTCGAACTTGAAAAATGACTATCCATAAATCAATAACACATCAGTGCTCCCTCCCAACCAGGGAGTCATCTCTTCCTTTTTCAATAAGGAAGTCGTCTCCATGAGCTCCAGCTTGAGTACGCAAACTCTTTCATTTTGGACAGAGGCTTTACCAAAATATTTGCTTATCTGCTCATCTGTGGAGATATATATTGGAGAACCACTTTCTCTTTTCTGGACTTCATCACAGAGAGTGTAATGCTTGTACTTCGGTCTTTCTGGAACATTGGTTTTCTAAATGCTTCATATAGCTTTGATCATTACAGTATATCATAGTTGAATTCAACTCTTTTGTTTCCTGCTAGCTCATAACATCGTGGCAGGGCTCAAACTAGAACATATCCATGTGGCACTTCTTCTGCCATCATGAGAGTTTGTCATGGATTAGCAATCCATCATCCTCGACTTCTGAGTAACCATTATGATACAATATCTATGTTATAGAAAGCTTTTCACCACGCTTTTGTCGTGCATTGAAGGCTCTGCACCAAGTTGTTTGAATCCATACAAGATCTTCTTCATGTATACAAGGGTCTCTTTCTGGTATACCTCAAAGCCTTGAGGTTGCTCTACATGTAAATTCCAACCCATGGATATTGTGGACGATATATTGGCTCATGTAGAGGTATGTATGGTTTACTGGAACAAGCAATCATCATAGTCTTCTCCCTCCATCTGGGAGAACCTTTAGTTCTGGATCTCGCAATGCTTACATTCATAAGTCTTCCATACACTATTCTTTATCACAACTTTCAGTTCCTCTGCTTGATTGCTTTTAGTGAGTTCATATCAGGCTAGTAGTCTTGTGATTCTCGATACAATGACTGGTTGTTCTGGCTTTTCTTTCTTTCTTGGAATCTTCATGTTCTTCCTCATGTTTCTCTTTAGCTCTTAGGTCCATGGAGTTTTCTATGGATTCCATGCCCTGAAGATTCCACTTCTTTCTTTCATCATAGGATCATGGATGTGGATGGACAACCAGAGATACTTTAAGGCTTCTTTTCGAAGAAGACTTCTTCTAAATTCACTTTGAACACGTGTTGTTTTTCATGGTTGCTACCATGGATAGATACTTCATCATCTTCAATGGATCATGTTATTTAGGATTAGCTCCCTCCTAATCTTTGTTTCATGCATGAATGCATGCTCTTCTTTTTTAAATATATAATCGGCTCCCTCCATCTAGGAGAGTCCACGCTTCCGTCTGCATCCTTATTGCCTTCTGCAAAGTGTCACAAATCTTTTTCCAATTTCCTCTTGATAGCTAACTTCTTTCTGTCTTTACTTCTTCTAGGTTTCTTCAAGACTGATTCTGATTTCGACTTATCTTGCAGTTGTTACTTATGTAATAGCTTCCACATGAATTGTTACCAGGGGTTGTTGATGTACTTCATCGTTTCATGTGTATTGCCTGACTTGTAGTCATTTTGATAGCAAGTCCTTATTTTGTTGATCTTCCATAGGTGTATTTTCTCTTTGAACATATTATCTTCTAAGAAATATATATGCAAGATATGTACAGAAAACATGGTATGTACAAGAACTATGAAGAGTAGTGTTACCTTGTCTTAGAAGAAGAAGTTTGTTTTATCCTGCTTGGTCTTCCTTGAGGGTTTCCTTTCTTCGGCAACTAATGCTTCATGTGTCTCCTTCCTTTTCTTTAGGGACAATGATTCTTGTAGTGACCATATCTTCGACAATTGAAGCATTGTATCTTTGACATATCTTTCTCTTGATTTGGTTTCTTCCTGGAGCCAAACTTCTTTTTATTCCTGAAATTCTTAAACCTTGTTGTGAAGGCTTGATCATCGTATTTCTTTTGGGGTTTCTCTTTTGCATTGATCCTTGATTCTTCTTGTGCATAGCAAGTCCAAAGTTCTTCAAATGTAGGATACTCTTTTCTTGTGTTCATGCTTGTGGAAAATGCATCCCATGTCTTGGGAAGACCGTTGAGTATTATATTTACTAGTTCCTTCTCTGAAATGATCTCTTCAATAGCTTGTAGTTGATCTCTTAACTGAGAGATTCTCACAAAGTATGATGTTATGATGTCATCATCATTCATCTTCATGT
>JASDQU011400546.1:6039-30969 GCA_032191745.1 Picea mariana | reverse complement strand
TGATACTCATGGCATTGATGTCATTGTCTTTGAACTTCTCCAAAACTGCAACGTTCTGAGGTTCCTTCTCTTTTCCTTCTTCTAACTCTGGTTCCACGATCTTTCCTTTCACGATATCCAATACTTTATTTTTTGCAAGGATGAGGTCAATCCTTGTCTTCCACGCTCTGAAGTTAGAAGCCCCTTCTAACTTGTTTTCCGACTTCATAGAGTAAGTCATGTTTGCTTTGACTTGGTCAACCCTAGATTGGACCAAAAACTCAAACTTGACATCTTAGCTTGTTGAGAGTACCAAGAGATGCGCTAGGCTAGGACGCACTAGTCTATCCAAAAATTAGGTCAATCCCTTCACTTAAGGTGCCTTAACGAGAGGGTTAGGGTTTCTGCAATTGCACTTGCTAGTAACCCTAGCGGCAGTGCTTTAGTAACTACTCCTGCTAGAAACCCTAGCGACAGTTCTTCAACGAGCTTAGTATCCTTATGGCTATGCTCCCTTCCAGTGGTTAGACTGAATGAAGGCGATGTGGGCCCATAACCTGTTAGAATATAATGGATGTGCTCGTTTAACCATAGACAATATCATTATTGTCACCCAACCATAGGCTGAAGCCACCCCTCAGCACCTTAACCTTGACAGAGAATCATTCTGGAAGCAAACCCTAGGCTAGATAGCCAAACAAGATAGCACACCTCTCTCCAAGGATAGTGCACCAAGCAAGAATAACAAAAACTGATCAGAAAGTCCAAACCCAGAGAAGACCGAGACTATAGACTAGCTGCAACAACATCTCCAGAACTTGCGCACAACACTGCCCAACTGCAGTGCGCACAAGTGTGTTACTGCAGTTCTGAGAATGCTTGCCAAATTGAAGACTAGCCTCATGTATTTATACTAAATCTTGTAGACTGTGTGGGCCGACTTCTCATTCTGGGTGCTTATTTACTTAGTATATAATATTTCTTTTAGTTGACTTCTTCTCTTGGAGGCTAATAACCTAATACAAATTATCCTCTTGAGCTGACTTGTCTTCTAGGGTTATTAGCCAACTAATTAGGGTTTCTTCTTGCTTCTCGGAATATTCTATTCTCGTCAGGTTTACACGTGGAGGTAAATACCTCCCACAACTACCATAATATCAACATGGCCGACCTTAATAACTCATAATATAATTAATAATTACCATATTAATTATCTTTTACATTAATTATCTTTCACTTTATGGTGCGGTCGACCTGTACCCTTTACATCACAATTAGGGTTACATGTAAATCTAACTCTTAGACAATATAGCAAGGGATCTCACACACCTACTAGTGCTCAGCCACTAGGGTACGTCCACCTGTGCTCAGCCACAGGGACGTCCAACTCAACAGATCTCTATCTCACTGAGTCTCACAAGAAAATCGTTTGGACACACATTCACTAATGCTCAACCATTAGGATCACGCCCACCTATGCTCAACCATAGGGACGTCCTACTCAACAGATCTCTATATTATTGAGTCTCACATAAGAATCATCTGGAGTACCACATCGTCTCAACTCTCTACACAAAGGAGAACAGTAAACCCATCACATGGGCTCCTTCACCCCTCACAGGGGTACACATCATTTCATCTCAAACGACACACCCATCTCATTAGCATTTTCCCTATGCAGGGGCACACAGCATTCCATCTCCATCTCAGAGAGGAACAACACACCCATCTCATGGGCACACCCAAATCATGGGCTCTCTCACAGGTCGACTCACTTAGTCTGTGTCCTGGAGGATGTCTCACGCAGCTGTAATCATCAACAGTTATGTCGGGAAAATAATTCCCTATTAAAGTTATAGCATACTTCTAGTTCATTTCATAATAGGTATGTGCCTGAAATCTGGAACTATGTGGTTGAAAATGATAATTTATATACAACTCTAAGTACTCATCAAGAGAATTCTGCGGGCACTAAGTCACTGTCATTGATGGTGCATTTGACAACAGGTATGTGTCCCAAATCAACACCAACAGATTGATGGTTCATTTGACAATACATCATGCCCCAAATCAGGAAAAATTGCATGTTGTCAATACTGGATTATGATGGTGGGAATGGGTTTCTATCAAGGCAAGGGTTTTTTTCCATTTTTAGTTTCGAATTGATACATCTCTAGGGCTACACTGAAATGAGAAGATTTTCTTCAACGTAGGTGCCTGGCGTTAGGGGTCTATATTCTGCCAAAATCGCCCCAAACTTGCACATGATGGCAGTCCACAACAAGAATAACACCCTGGTGGATGGCTTAACACTCTATAGACCTCACCTATCCGCCAATGCCCTAGTTGGCCAGGCAAAGATTTTGGTTTCAGAGCATTCAAGGGCTATCGCAATTTGCATGTTTTAAGTGTCAATAAAATTCTTTGGAATTGTTGTAGACTTATCTGAGAGTTCTGAAGGAGGGATCTTTTAAAGTCTCTTTCCCATGCATGGTGAATGAAAAGAATCACTCAAAGATTGCTTAAAGAAATATCGATGACTACTGGTTGGTAGGTGGTTTGTTGGTTGGGAACCTTTCTCTGATTGATCCGCAGACTCCAATTCCAGGGAAACAACATTTATGGAGAACTTGTGTTTAGAATTTTTTGCTTGTGTTCCAAATCTACTTATGGTATCCCAGCCGGGTTACACATTTCAGTCAACTTACTTCCTGAGGTTCTCAATTGAGTCATTGCTTCTATTGTTATAAATAATATAGGTCATAGTTAGAACAAACATATACCACATGGTCGTGGGATTCCATATATGCACAATAATAACTCGTGAGAGTGGAAAGGGTGACCTAGTGGAACTTGTGCTTAAAGCTGAAAGCATACAGGACAGCAACTTATAATGCAGCAACATCACACTCTCAAACAAATCCATTTTGTCTTGCTGCCACTGAATCTTGTTGGGCTTGATGCAGGATATAGTATATAGTATACAGTAGTAATACAACTATCTGCGCTCGTCGATCCATGAGCTATGTAAATACCATTTCCATCAATATTTTTGGTTTGCATAATCATCTAGCATTTTGATATTGATGAAGGCAGTCACCTTATTTCAAGGAAACTCTTCAACCAAAGTGATGTCATTTATGAGATTCATTATTATTAATTTATTTTTTATTCAGGAGTAAATTGATGACAGTTTTGTAGAAAACTGCACAGCAAGTTTCAATATGGCTATTATTTAGGCTTTTTACATTCTAGCTACAGAGAAATCTAGCAATGGAAAAAATACAGGCAATGTATGATATTATAAACCAACTATTTTCCAATGAAGCTGTTGCAAATCTATTTTGAAAGGTATCCTTGCTAAGAAAAAATCAACTGAATTGCAATTTGCGTAGCAATGAATTCCATATTTTGGCTTTTGCATTTGAAAATCCATAATGTAAGTCACTGGTTTCTGCAGAAGACAGTTAACTGGTGTATTCTAAATAAATACATGTCTGGCATATTAACCCCATATTTTATCTTTGTTTAAACTGTTTTGACCTTCTTTACACTTATGATCTCCTTTTCTTCTGTAGTTCATGTATATTAACTTCTTGGTATCACTCTGTGGTGTAAATGTATCGCAAATTATCACATTATATTAGAATTTGTAGTGAAAACAATAAGGATCCAGGACCATTTTTAATATTCTTAAAACCATATTAATTACTTGCTTGGCTCCACTGAATGGTATTTACTAATGTTTGTACGCTGTATCATATTGTAAGGATAGAGAAGATGTCAATGATCCAAGATATTATACTAGTATATTTTAATGGCAACCAGCCCCGGTTTAACAGTCGGCCTTGACAGCATGGGTCTTTATAGAAACTGTTTCTAATTGAGTTACAATTTGGCAATAGAAATTCTACATATTCCTAGTGAAAACTACAGAGAAGGAATCAAATGGATTCTGATCTCTTGAAGCCCCATGGGATAGCTCAACTGGTAGATGCTCTTGTGCAAAAGTTCAATGAGGTCTCTGAATAAAATCCCATTGAGTTCCTTGGGGTTACCAGTGAGTATTTCGGCTAGCAGTTACTACCATCTTCCATCTAGAAAATGGGGGAAGAGGGGAAAAATCCACAGGGGTCTGGCAAGATACCAGCATCCTTAATTGGAACACTGAATACACGGGTGAGTCAGGGACAATATTTCTCCAGAAAAGATTCTGATCTCTCAAAAGAAAAGGTAAGTAACAGACCTTATAGATATAGAAGTTAGAACTGACTAATATGACATATATTGAACCATCTCAAGTTTAAGCCCCGACTGAGCTTTCTTAGGACAAAGTGGATTAGGACAAAGTGGAAGTTGAGAGAAGACAGTCACGGTGCAGAGCATGATCTGGGGCAGCAATGACACCTTCAGTCACCCATTTAAATATCATGGCTATGGCAAATATCTAAAAACTCCAAACATTTTGAGAAGTATTACTATAATAAAATCATGTGGTTATGTGAGTCCAACAATTTTTGTATTTAAAACCAATGGAGCCCTGCATCACATTATCTGCAATATTTCCTGATTTGAAACTGACAGAGCTCATGGCTTAAACATAACTCTGTGCTTGTAGGCACACATGTTCTCACTGTGGCTTGGGAGGTCCGCACTGGTGTTTATGAATTTTCAATCATCATAGTCTAGCCACATATAATTTCACTAATAGTGATCCTCATGCAAATAGTTTTATAGGTCCTACTCAAGATCCGACTTCCTATTGGCAGACCTAGTTGTAACTTGTGAATCTAAAGCCTGCTTTCTGGCAATTTGATCCCCTTTTGAATAAAAATGGAACTTGGCTAGATTTGAATTCAATTTGCAACATTACATTAAACAAGCCAGGTGCAGTCTCACATCAAACAAGTCAGATGCCAACGCTATTATTTGTCAGATCAGTTGCAGAGTTTCATACTAGGAACAGTCCCATGGGATCTGACCCCAACAGAAAGATTTGAGTTTGGAGGCATCAACACTTCCACTTCACCAACCTATTAAAGAAGGAAATCAACTTGTGGTCTTCAGGAACATCAGTTTGTGAAAACTGAGTACCAGTTTCTGAAGTCTGGATACCTAACTTTGAAGACTGATCCAAGGTTGAAAAGTATAGAGGCTATTCATAGAAATTAAGATCAGTATTCCAGTAAATTGTATCCAACTCAACTTTAGTCTTTCATATTTTGGTAACCATCTTGTAAACTCCAAAGAGGAAGGTTGTTTAGACCATTCATAATGTCATGCTATTTCAAGAAGTTTGACAGATCTTGAGGCTTACTAAGTAGAATACCTCCTCTGTTGAGAATATGCAGTGAGGAGAAGAGGACCTGTTATTTTAGTACACTTGTTTTGAACTTAACCAACTATTCTCTATACCTACTCATACTGTAGAGATTCTATTTACTACAAATGAAGAAAGAAATTACGTTCAGTGGTAACCAAAAGTGGTCAATGAGACTAGTATAGAAACCTTTCTATACTAGAAACCTTTAGTACACTTGTTTTGAACTTAACCAACTATTCTCAATACCTACTCATACTGTAGAAATTATATTTACTACAAATGAAGAAAGAAATTATGTTCAGTGGTAACCAAAAGTGATCAATGAGACTAGTATAGAAACCTTCTTTGATCAATCAGTCTAGTACAGGACAAGGATTCCGACACGATCAGGTGACTTATCTTGTGACAACGAGACTAGCATTTTTCTTGGTTGAATTGTCTAAACATACCCATTTGAATAGTCAAACAAATTTAATCCTTGTAATATAAAAAACACAATATATTTTTTGAAAACAGTCATAGCTTGTGACTATAGGCTGACCATTGTTCTTCTTTAAGTTCCATTACCATATCCATTGAAGTTCTCAATGAAATGAACCCTTGATAGACAAAATGGAAAGATCAAGGCCCAACAACAACCCATCCAAAATCGATGTTCTCCATGTAAGACTCATTGGTACATGCTGTTAAAGAGATTCCATTCATCTAAACATTATACATGTCAATATTTTACACTAATCTCCAAGTAAGCTTGAGGAATTCCTAATATAAGTACTAGCCAAAAAGTTCACAAAAAAACATTAGTTGTTATAAATAAATGTAAAGTAGATTAATACAGCAGATGCAAAATGATAATAACGTTATCCTTCATGATACATTAGAGGTCCATTGACAGGTGCAATCTGAACCTTTCCAAACAATATTTGGTCACAAGGATGAAAACGTAGTTAAAAATTACTCAAGCACTTGCTTTGTTGAAAGACATCCCAACATATATCCATACATCCAAGGGCAATAAACAATATGAAGGAGAGCGTGATGTACCTTCATTTGAAAAGAATGAGGCAATACTCTCAGGTTGCTCCTAGTTTGAAATCTGCTTCTCATAAATGTTAACAGGCAGATATACGACTTGGACGTTGCAAGCACGCTTTTTGAACTCTTATTGTGGCAAGGAAGCCATAGGTATGTTGTAAACTAGACATTTATGTACATCACTTCAATGTAAAACAACACCTTTACGAGGGGTTCTCTGGCCAAAGAAAAGAACTTAATAGAAAAAGTCATATTGAAGCTGCTGACTAGCTCTGACAACTTTCGTGAATCATTTTGACTGAAACACACTCACTGCATGTCTCCTTCTCCATGGTCAGCTTTCCAGATTTCTCTCCTTCCATGGTAAATATCCAGCAGAAGTGAGGAGGATTCAGGATTCGAGTTAACATATTTTTCCAAGAAACGTTTTCTGTCAAGAGACTATCGCCAGAAAACTCAGCCCCTCTTTGTTCCTTTTTTTCGTCGGCACTTGCACTTGCATCGATTTCAATGCCTCCATTACTCTATACCAAGGAAACATTATTGTCTTCATGCTGTATGCAAACAGAGCTGGATACTTAACAAGATCAGTCAATGAAAGCCCAGCGATTTTTACCAAAAAATGCACATTACACTTTATTTTTTCCTCTCTAAGCGAGATAGTGAAAGGCTTCTTCCTCCATAAATCGGAAATTTGAATTTCAGAGAAACCTAAACTACTCAAACACTGCCGTCTTCTATCTGTTTTTTCCTGCCCTAGTCCAAGAGGTGCCCGCACAGCAACTGCAAACATTTTTTATCCCTTCTTGAACCCCAAACCCTCGACCTGTTTAAATGACTCGATAACTTTTTCCTCTGGAACCGTGAGCAAGCGAGGCTCCCTTGCCAGAAATTCTGCTAATGCTTCGCCCTTGATGCCCAATTTTTGCAAAAGTGAAACTGCAGCTTTAAGCTTCCGCTCACTGCTTCTAAAAGTGCTTGCACCATTATGAAATAGTCTGGCGATATCCTTTTCCTTCATGAAAGTCCTGAAGAAGATGAGTTTAGACTGTACGTTTCTTTCTGCGTGTTGAAACAAAAATCCAGGGTTGCAAATGACCACCCTTCGAATCTGGGCAGGGGGTGGTCAAACCACAGCCATTTAACAACTTCAAAACTTCGTCCATATTCTGACTCGATTTCGCACGAAGCAATTCATTGCAATGCCTAAACACTTTTGCAATTTCTTCGGGTGTTAAACCGCATTTGTTGATAAGGAATTCCGTGGCAACAACCCTGTGTGGAGTTGTGGACGGGGCTGCTACTTCTGTGCAGAAATTGGCGAAATTGCTGTAGGGTTTTGCATCAAATGCAAGCGGGGGAGGCGTGGATAGGCGATGGAATGATAATGGGGCTTCGTTGATCATCAGCCGTTTCCATATTAACTGGATAGACATCTTCAGCGGAGGAATGGAGAAGACGATGGATAAGTCGATTGGCGGATGGCCGCGCCAAGGAAGGTTGGGACAGAGATGGTTGGAAGGCCAAAACAGAGTAGGGTTATATGCCTTGAGTGACAATCCCGTGCGCTTTTAAAGAAATAATTTCAACCCTCGAGAGCACTTTGAAGGCGTGGTTTAAATGCTGTTAAAATGTTCGATATAAATTTATCTCTAACATCTTTTATTGAATAATGGGGACATGTCCATTTATTTCTAGAATTCATGAAAGATATCATTATAGATTCATCTTAATCTTATTAAGTATTTAGAGGGATCAAATCTAACATCTTTTATTGATAATGGGGACATGACCATTTATTTCTAGAATTCATGAAAGATATCACTATAGATTCATCTTAATCTTATTAAGTATTTAGAGGGATCAAATCTATCTAGGTGTAAAACTTGAGAAAAGATTTACACCAAACCTCTCAAAATGCAAATCTTTTCTCAAGTTTTGCCCCTAGAGAGATTTGATTCCTATAAAAGAGATCGATCTATCCCAATAGTATTAGTAAATACTAAATACTAAATACTAAAGTAATAGAAGTAATAGTAATATTAATAGTAAATGCTAAAGTAATAGTAAATTTACTAAAATAATAGTAATATACTAAAGTAATAGTAAATATGATATACATAATAGCCAATTTTTGAAATATTTGAAATCTAACATCACCCTGACATGACATTTTTTCCCCTACACTGGGTTGTACAGTGCCTCTAGGCGTAAACATCACCCTAACATGACAACTTATCCCCCATACTAGGTTGTAGAGCGCCTCTCGGCGCAATAATGAGGCACATAACTAATTATCTGAGAATTCAAGATATATTCTTTGAAGGCTTTAAGGGATTTCACCAAGGCAAAATCTTGTTTTTCCATAGTGTTGTATTTGGGTTCAATGTCCCTCGGAGTCTCTCCTAAAAAATGCAATGGGTTGCTTAAACCTTTCATCATACTTTTGCAAAAGAACAACAACCATAGTATGTTCACAAGCAAAGGGGAAAATGAAGAGTTCCCTAGTACAAGCATTAGTCCCTATCCAAATGCTTATTTTATATCGACAAAAGTTGTTTTTCCATGTTTAGTCCATGTAATTTCACTCCCTTTCTTCAACATTTTTGTAATCTATGTAGTGATCTCAACAAAATTGGGGATGAATCTCCTTAGAAAACTAAACTTCCCAGAGAAAGATGATATTGCTTTCTTGTTTCTAGGTAGAGGTACAATCTTGATTGCTTTCTTGTTTCTAGATAGAGGTACGGTATGTATTGCTTTCTTGTTTCTAGGTAGAGGTGTAATCTTGATAGCTTCAACCCTTTTAGGGTCAATTCTTACACCATCCATAGAAAGAATGCAACCTAATAGTTTCCTTTCTATCATGCCAAAGAAGGATTTCTTTGGGTTTAATAAGATCCCAAATCTTCTACATTTCTTAAATATTCTTCTTAAATGCTTAGGGTGCTCGACAGTTATCTTACAAAATCATTTATGCATTGTGTGGGTTAGGTGCATTATTTATTTATGTTTTCAATTTCTCATGCTTCATTTATGTTTAACTATGTTATTATGCCTATCGTATATGTTTTTCATCTACATGTTTATGTCTTTATGTGCCACTTGTTGATATTATGGTAGTTGTGGGAGGTATTAACCTCCACTTGTAACCTTTGACAAGACTAGAATATTGTGGGAAGCAAGAGAAACCCTAAAGCCTTTGATAATAACCCTAGAAGACAAGTCAGCTAAAGAGAATAATTAATATTGAGTTTTTATCCCCCAGGAAGAGAAGTCAACCTAGACAGCTAAGAAGGAGCAGTGTAAATACATGGTGCTAAAGCTCATTTCGGACTCACTCACTCATAACTGCAGAAAACCAGTTGTGCGCAAGTTTGGAGAGAAGTTGCAGCTGCATCTACTGCAACTTGTATTTTTAGTTTTCTAGTTTAGACTTTTTACTTGGTCTTTGGTTATCTTTGCTTAGTGTGCTACCCTTGGTTGGCTATTGATTTTCTACCAGAATTCTTCTCTTTATCAAGGTTAAGGTGCTTGGGGGGTGGCCTTTGTGCCTATGGTTGGGTGAAAATATTGCTATATTGTCTATGGTTAAATGAGCACACCCACTTTTCTAATAGGTTATGGGCCCACTCCTCCTTCGGTCAGTCTAACCACTAGAAGGAAGATAAGCCATAATATTATCAAGCTCGTTGAAGAATTGTCACTAGGGTTTCTAGTAGGTGCAATTACTGAAGCACTGTCGCTAGGGTTACTAGCAGGTGCAACTGCAAACCCTAAAAATCTTGCCCAACACCTTATGATGGAACACCTTACTCAAGAAGAGAATATTCTAGTGCGCCTTATTCCAGCGCACCTATTGGCACTCTCAAAAGGAAAAAATGTCAAAGTTGAGATTTTGGGTCAAAGTCAATGTTTGACCAGTCAAAGTTAAAGTTTGACCAGCTATCAGTCAACAAAAATCATGAATGAAAAGACAAATCATCTACATTATTCAACTCTTACAGGAACTCTTGAAGATGACATGTGGATAATTGACAATGGAGCTTCCAGACATATGATAGGAGACCAAGTCAAACTCTCCAGTTTGAATGAAAAGAAGACATCCTACAAGGTGGAACTTGGAGACAAGAACACATATCCAGTCGAAGGAATTGGTCAAGCCTCCATCAAATTAAAAACAGGTAACAATGTTCATTTGAGTAATCTTCTATATGTACTTGGTTTAGAAAATAACCGTGTATCCATATCTTGCCTAGAAGACAAAGGAAATAGAATAGCCTTTGTATATGGTGAAGTACTATCTTGGTCTAGAGACTCTAGCATAGAGAATGCTAGAGTTATTGGAACTCGTGAAGGCAGATTAAACCAACTACTAGAACAAAATGATGAAGCTCTTACACATGATGAAGTCAATCCCAGTGAACTTTTGCATAGAAGGTATGCTCGTCTTAACTATCAAGCATTGCCTTTCCTCAAGAAAATGGTTGAAGGAATACCAAAACTACTATCTACACATGAAGGAATTTGCAGAGGATGTGCACTTGGTAAAAATGTTAAGAAGTCATTCTCAAGTAGCAATAATATATCTAAGGAAATCCTAGATCTAATACATTCAAATGTTTGTGGTCTGATGCCAGTCAAATATCTAGGAGGTTCTCTTTATTATGTAGCCTTCATAGACGATTACTCAAGGAAGACTTGGTTATATCTCTTGAAGACAAAGGACGAAGATTTCAACAAATTTCAAGAATTCAAAGAAGAAATAGAAAATCTCACAAGCAAGAAAATCAAGACTTTGAGAACAAATAATGGTGGAGAATACACATCCAAGGAATTTGCTGCCTTTTGCAAATCAACGGGGATTAGGAGGTAGCTAATCGTTCCTCATAATCCTCAACAAAACGATGTAGTAGAAAGGAAGAATAGATCCATTGAGAAAATTGTGAAGGCATTAATGAATCATCAAGGTTTATCCATGTATTTATGGGGAGAAGCAGTCATGACAACAATATATGTTCATAACAGAAGTCCCCATCGCATACTGAAGGATATGACTCCAGAAGAATCCTTCTTAGGAAAAAAACCCAATGTGGAACACTTAAGAATATTTGGGTGCCATGTTTACATTCATATTCCCAAGGATAAAAGAAAGAAACTAGAACCCTCAGGAAAGAAGGGCATATTTGTTGGATACAATGAATCATCCAAAGCCTACATAATCTATATTCTAGAACAACATAAGATTGAATTTAGCAGAGACATAACCTTCAATGAGAAGATGGCCTTCAATAAATCTATAGAAGAATCCATGGAAGAAGAAGAATATGAAGAGCCCAAAGAAGAAAGCACTTGTCTTCCATAAAGTCAGAATGAAGAACCATAACAACTTGATCATCCGATGCAACCATGTGAACCTATTGAATTAGTCATTGTAACCAAAACTAGAAAACATCCAGCTTGGCTTGAAGCTACTCTACAAGAAGCAGAAAAACTCAAAGCCCCAAATGGCACCTTCAGAGAAAGCAAAAAGCCCAAAAGATTCTCCAACTATGTAGCATGTAGACAAAGCTTATAAATGAAGAACCCACCACATTTGAAGAAGCAACTCAGAAGAAAGAGTGGAAAGAAGCCATGACAAAAGAACACTAGTCTATCATGAAAAATGACGCATGGAAAATCGTGCATAGACCCAAGGAAAAATCAGTGGTAACTTCAAAATGGGTCTATAAGATCAAACATGCATTAGATGGAAGCGTGGACAAATGCAAGGAAATGTTAGTAGCTAGAAGGTTCTTCCAGAAGGAGGGAGAAGATTATGACGAAACCTTTGCTCATGTTGCCAGATATACCTCTATTAGAGCCATTATGTCTCTTGTTGCTTCCATGGGATGGAGTCTACATCAGATGGATGTAAAGACAACTTTTCTCAATGGAGAAATTGAATAAGAAGTATACATTTAACAACCTCAAGGTTTTGAAGTACATTCCAGAGACACTCATGTTTGCAGATTAAAGAAATCCATGTATGGACTCAAGCAAGATCCAAGATCTTGGTATGCCAAAATTGATAGTTACTTAATAAAACTTGGTTTCTCTCAGAGTCATGCAGATCCAAATCTCTACTACAAGGTTGTGAACAATGCACCTGTGATTCTACTGTTGTATATCGACGACTTATTCTTGACAGGTACAGAATCTCTCATCACCCAGTGTAAAAAGGAATTAGCTTCTGAGTTCGATATGAAAGATCTTGGTCTCATGCACTATTACTTGGGACTAGAAGTATGGCAGAAGCGTGTTGAAGTCTTCCTTGGACAAGGAAAGTATACAATGAAGATTCTTCAAAAATTTGGAATTGTGGATTGCAAATCCATGGCCACTCCTATGACCACAGACATAAGAAAAGTAAGAGACTTTAATTCTGATCTAGTAGAATCGTTTCTATACTGACAATTGATTGGGTCGTTGATGTATCTAGTGAATACTCGACCATATATTTGCTTTCCTGTAAACACCTTAAGCCAGTTCCAGGTGGAACCCAAACATGAGCATTGGATAGTTGCAAAGCATGTTCTGAGATATATTCATGGGACAATAAACTATGGTTTAAGATACACCTCATCCAATGATATGCAACTTCATGGATTCACAGATTCAGATTGGGCAGGGAGTGCAGAGGACAAAAGGAGTACTTCGGGGATGTGTTTCAGTTTGGGCTCTACTATGATATCATGGGCCAGCAGGACACAAAAGACTGTCGCACTCAGCACAATAGAAGCATAATATATCGCAACATGTGAGCCTTGTACCGAAGCAGTATGGTTGAGGAAGTTGATTTCTGGATTATTTGATCAGGTACCATATTCGACCGTAATATACTATGACAATCAAAGTTGTATGAGGCTATCAAAACATCAGTGTTTCATGATCGGTTGAAACATATTGAGATCAAATACTACTTTATTCGTGATAAAGTCCAGGAAGGAGAAGTGGAACTCCAATATATCTCCACGGATGAACAAGTAGCAGATATTTTGAAAAATCCTTTGTCTAGGATAAAGTTTGCATACTTACAGGAAAACATGGGGCTCATGGAGATAACTCCCTTAGTTGAAAGGGAAGAGATGACTCCCCGGGTTGGGAGGGAGCACTGATACATATTGTTGATTCATGGGCAGTCATTTTCCAGTTTGAAAAATGGTCTAGGTTGGGCAGTTCCTTTCCATTCCGGAAAGTGGTTAGATATTTTTTACGAACATGCATTTTTCAGTTCGAAAAATGGTCCAGATCGGATAGTCATTTTCATAATGAAAATGGTCCGATAGATTGTTGATGTACCATAGACAACGATTCCCCTTGTGGCCAATGTGGGGGAATGGTCTAGACTAGTCATTCTTCTTGGAAGTCACTCTGAGTAGTGGTCAAGTAGAATGGTCTACCTCGTCGGGCAATCATTTTTTCTAAGTTCACAGTTGTGAGTAATTTTGAAGAATGGTATGTTTTGGAGGTTAGTGCAGAACAATCATTTCCTTAGGAAACGGTCTAGACAGTCTTTCCCTAGGCCAGACTCATTCTCTCCAGGTTACACTATGATTAGTGTCGGAGGAATGGCTCAGTTAGGTGAATGGTCCAGGTTCAACAATCATGGGCATGCATTCCCTAGGGAAGACTCATTCTCTCCAGGTTGCACTGTGATTAGTGCCGGAGGAATGGCCCAGTTAGGTGAAAGGTCCAGGCTAAAAAATCAGGGACAATTATTCTTCTATGTTTGGGAAGAATAGTCCAGATAGCCCATGGTTGATGTTTTATTTTCTAAGGGCAGATGCTCTTCCACATCTCACAGATGTGAGTGGAAGAATGGACCAGATGAATTAGTTTGTATCATGATATTGTTTATGCAGATTGATATAAGATGATATGATTTTTGTAGAGACTGTAAGTCTCTGGACAGTAGTTGTATGCTACTGTGGTGGATGTGATCCACTGATAGTGACTATGGGTCACTAGTTAGCAGGAAGTTTCTATTGAGAGTGATTGTGTACCACTAGATAGTAGTTGTATACAACTATGAATAGACACAATAGTGTTCTATTGGATGACATTGTTCTGATTGCCATGGAGACTATCTGTTTGGATAGTGATGATGGTGCTCGTGATTTGATCATGAGATAACATGTGTGGATATGTTGATGCTACCGGTTGAATGATCTGTTTGAGCTCAAGACCATTGTATTTTATACCTCCCTAGCTAGGAGGGAGTGTTGATATTATGGTAGTTGTAGGAGGTATTAACCTCTACTTGTAAACTTTGACGAGACTAGAATATTTTGGGAAGCAAGAGAAACCCTAAAGCCTTGGACAATAACCCTAGAAGACAAGTCAGCTAAAGAGAATAATTAATATTGAGTTTTTATCCCTCGGGAAGAGAAGTCAGCCCAAACAACTAAGAAGGAGCAGTATAAATAAAGGGCACTAGAGCTCATTTGGGACTTACTCACTAACAACTGCAAAAAACTAGTTGTGCGCAAGTTTGGAGAGGTACTGCAGCTGCAGCTACTACAACTTGTATTTTCAATTTTATGGCTTGGACTTTCTGCTTGGTCTTTGGTTATCTTTGTTTGGTGTGCTAGCCTTGGTTGGATATTGATTTGCTACCAAAATTCTTCTCTCTATCAAGGTTAAGGTGCTCGGGGGTGGCCTTTGTGCCTATGGTTGGGTGACAATATTGCTATATTGTCTATGGTTAAACAAGCACATCCACTTTTCTGACACCACTTACATTTATGTGTTAATTATGGACATCATTTATATTTAGCTTCAAGCACCATAAAAAATAAGACACATATGCACTACAAAGATATATTTAAAACAACATACTATAGGGGCCTACACCAAATGTGCACACAACACATGCATGCAATAGGACACAAAATGCATATAGAAGCCTTAGCCTCCCCACTGCCATATGATTGTCCCTCAAAAGTGTCATATTGCTAGCTATCCTCAACAAAAGTGTCATGATGTGCCATTACATGCAATACACTAAGGAATGTAGTATATATGTCTTGAAATAACTCAATTGTTAGTGGAATCTATAACCACAAATTTAAGACTACACCTAGGAGGGAGTCTACCATTAGAATCCAACCAACTTGTATTTGGTTAGTGCCACTTCTTCTATCTACATATCCCCTGTCATTCTAATTCAAACTTTGGTTCACTTAGTTGATGTTTCATAAACATAATGAAAGTGTTTTGAAAAATGTCAATAAGTGTAACACCCCAGTTTTCATCCCCAAATTAGAAATGCATATTTGTGTATATCATGAATGGTTAAGGTCCAAGCGATGTAATATGTAAATATTGTACATTGAAAATTAATTATAGCAATACATCACAAGAACATGGTGGACTATGATTCCACAAGAGATGAACGAAAGGGGGCTTAGGGGGCTCAAAAGGACTAAAGCAAAATAATAATATTTTATTCCTAAGTATAAGTCATTTACGTTATGTCAAACCATATAAACCTTGGAGTTAGTGTGCAAGTGAAATATGTGGACTTCTTAAGAAGCCACGTGGTGAGTTGTGAGCATGCATACATATTCCATGACTTTTGGTTATGCAAAGGTCTTTTGCCAATTAATCTATGTGAATCCTTAGAGAGAGCATATGCTTTCGTCACTGTAATAGAATGTTGATTATGTTTGTTATGAGAATTATGTGGGGATTTTACCCATGAGCATGAGGAAATTATCATTCTGAAACTCCGTTAAAGTTGAGAGTTCCCGGAGTCCCCAATAAGGAAATTTCATGGCCGACTTGTACTAGAGCCTTGGAGGGAAGTGGAATAGCCCAAGGGACTACCTAGAAGAGAAGGGAATCCCATTCCTTGGGTTGTGTAGGTTGATGGGGAAAGAGAGCTAGTGGATTGGAATTGTTGTGGGAGTTTACAACTTGTGAGTAATTGGGAAAAATGGGTTTTGTGTGAGGACTAGAGCCAGCCATAGAAACAAATTTGTCTTTGTGGACCCATAGCCCCAACTTGAGGGAGGCATGTTGTAGAAATATTAAGTGCAACAACTCCTATGGTTGGGTGGAACATTTGATGTATGTAGTTAGTTGGTGTCTTATTTCATAAAGATAAGTGTCATGGTTAATTGTTTATCATGTTGAATTTAATGTTGTTATGTTATTAATGAATGATGTGTGTATTATGAATTTAAATGGTATTATGTTGTATGTATATAATCTGCATTTGTAATTGTGTATGCCGAAGCATGCATTGTCATATTAGCCTACATTAATTAATTAACAACAGAACATAAATAAATTACAGTATCAGAGATTTTAAAAGTGGATTGCAATCTAGCTAAAGGGTTGGGCATGAGACAAAAATGTATTAGAGCATATAATTAAATTAGTGGGAAGGAAAATTGAAGTACCCCACTATCCCCATAGTGTACAAGGATGGTTGGGGTATGTTACAAAGTGGTGTAAGAGTTATTGGTTTCACACTGGCACTGTATGGGCCAGATACTAGAGCTTCTAGTTAGAACATTGGGGCTATATGGGCTAGAAACCAACTTGTAGAGGAAGAAATTCAAAGTTGCAAAGTATGTATTTGACAAAATTCCTCAATGATCATATTTGGAAAAATAATCTGAATTCGGTGATTATGGAATGATGGTCTTTCAAAACTCCTAAAATGGTTTCCTATTAACGAATGGGAATCCCAAATTTTACAATTCATGGTCAGAAAATTTAACCTACATGAAATTTAGTTTTTTAATTGTCGCAGACACTCGTCACTGAAGGTGCTTCGCGAACCCTAGATTTTTAACACTGTATCTCCCCACTTGAGGCCATCAAGCCTGCAATCATTTCAGGGGGAGGCTCTAACCCTCCTCCTGACTTTGATTTAGATTCTATTTCCTTCAAGCAATTGGTTGATTCCCTTGGCAAACCTAAATCCAGGTTGACTCATTCGCATTTTGTCAAGAAACTCAATCATATCTCTGAAATCAAGCTCCCTCGTGTCTCGAAATGATGCAAGGAACTAGCATTTGTGGGAAAATGCTTAATTGGGTAGTTTACGGGACTTTGTTCCTCTCCATGTTAAATGGAAACCTAGTTAAAAAGGAATTGGGTTCCTCTGATCAGGGGTGGGCTCAACCATTTTTACTATGGTAAGGTCTATTACAACTTTGTCTTCGAGTTCAAAGAAGATAGATATCTGATTTTTCGAAGTGGCCCTTATTTTTATGGCACAAGGGGGATGTATATGAACCATTGGACACCTGATTTCGACCCAGAAGTTGATATTCATTCAATTGTTCATGTTTCTGTTCGTCTCCCCCACCTCCCACTCCACTGCTAGAGAGACGATGCTCTGAAGTGTATATGAGACTCTCTGGGTAAATATATTAGCAAGTCATAACCCATGATGCCAATGTACACATGTGCACGAATTTGTGTTGAAGTTGATCTGGAGAAAGGGATTCATGAAACCATGAAGCTTTCTCTTGATGGTTGAAGATATGTTCAACAAATCGACTATGAAAAAATCCCCTTCAAGTAAAAATATTTCCATGAATATGTCCACTTTTCCAAGATTTCCCTAAGAATTCTCAGGGGAATAATTTAGCAAATGAAGAGTAGAGGGATGAATGGCAGTTGGTCAGGAAAAGAGAAAACAATGGAAAAATCTTCAACCAAATCTCTAGACCTTCAATCCCTAAGCATCCCATTGACCCATCATAAACGAATTCTTCAGCATCAAACTCTAGGGAGACCCAAAAGCCTCAAAGTAATGACAGACAACTTGAACCCCAGAAATAAACAACTAACATGTATGAGGCATTGGCTGGAGCTTCGAATGAGAAAGGGGTGGAGCAAGAAACCTCGTATCCAATCCACACTACACCAAGTATCCACCCTCTCGAGCTTGATCCCCAAGACCAAGAGGAAGAAGAGGAGGACTCCAAAGAAGAGGACTTCAACAAGGATGATCCTGCTTCAGATTATCAACTAGTCCCTCACAAAAAAAATGGTTACTAGAGGAAAATCACAGAAAATTTTGGAGGATGGAGAAATCCGAAATGAAAAAACCAGTAGGAAATCATGTAGAAAGTCAAATCGCAACGTAAGAGAGGATAATGAAAACAAAGAAAAAGTGATGGGAAGACAACACTCCATTGAAACTTCACTTGAGAAGATGGCAAATAAGCTTGTGCATATAACACATTTTCCCTTGGTTAGAAGTGTCATTCCATAATCATTAGGGTCATATTAAACATACATAAATGATTTTTTTAAATCTACAAGATTCTTGCCTAATTATTATTTAATCTACTAACCTCTTTCCTCATTATTCCCTAATACATGGTTATAAGAATGGAATAAAACCTTATAGAAAAAGAAATCACAGTATTGAGGCCAAAACGTGATACAATCCTTCATACAATAGAGGTGAATACCTCACAATAATCTTCAAAATCATTTACAACATTTACACAATAATTTGTGCATAAATTTCATATAATTTCAAGGGTATGGGGGATCTAGCATCCTCCTTCTTTCAAGAGGCCAATGTAAGAGTAAAAATGGTTCAAACCAATTAATAACCATCTCATTTAATCCCTTAAAAAAATTCACATCAAATGCCAAGACTTTTCATATACAACAAACACAAATTGTCTAGGGTATGGAGAATTTGAGTAGCCCTTCTTGACTTGGCTATATTTCCACCTTTTGTGGAATGAAATGGATGAATATAATTGTGAAATTTGGTGAGCATGTGGATATTGATATCAACTACTTTGTTATAAAATTTGAATTCGAATGGACATCATATGACCAAGTTATAATATAATTTCATCTACAACCATTTTGTGTTTTTAGGAGTGATACACACAAATAAGAAGTTGTTTTTTTGTGAGAATGTAGATATTGATGTCAGATACTTGCTATTAAAATTTGAATATCAATGGACACCATATGGCCAAGTTATAGTAAAATTTCATCTACAACCATTTTGAATTTTTAAGGGCCATACAAGCAAATCTGAGGCTGATTTTTGGTGAGCATGTGAGGAAATGTACTAGATAACTACACTCCAAATTTGGTCTTTATTAGAATTCATATGAAATTGTTTCACTAAAAATATAAAACTTGTTTTGAATGCATTTCTACAAACAATTTGCATGCATGAGGTTTATCAATACATTATTGTACAAATTTTGCAATTTAATAACTTATAACAAAAATCATCCAGTCAATGAAATCTACATAGTTTTCATGGCATGAGATCAAAATAAATAATGATAACATGCAAGTAAATTTCATCATGATTGAAATCTTAATAAAAACAATACACTTATCTTTCATAAAATGAGTTCCATGGTAATTGACTGTGGGTGACCCACTTTCTTCCCAACCATAGGAAAATCCTTTGTGAATGCTACCGTCGTGTTGGGATATGAGATTTCTAGGGTGAAGAAGAGTTGTCAAAGCTCCCAAATCACTCTTCTCTTTACCTCAAGCTTCCAAACCAAGATAGAAAGCCAACAAAAGTGTAGAGGTTCAAGAAAGTACTTTCCTCCTCAATCCTAGTGTCTAATTCCACATGATAGTGCCTCTTTTATCTCTCCATGGATCCTCTGATAGTTTGGTTGCTCTTTTTTCATCAAGAACTCTATTATCTTCTCAAGAAGTCCTTTTTTTCTCCACCTTCTCTTCATAATTCAAATTCTCTTTTTTTTTGCACAAATGGAGAGGGAAATGAAGAGACATAATCCAACTCTTCCACTTCCTTAATGATAGGGATCAAGAGTCCTAGTTGAACTCTCCTTGATTGCATGAATACATGAATTAGTTTTTTCAATATAGGAGATAGGTATTTAAGGATATGAAATTATTACTTAAAGTAATTAATCATTTCACTAGGCCCATAATTGTAATATCACAAATATTAGGATAGAATATTAATATCACAGTCACATGAAAGAGGTTGTAGATAGGATATAGTAGTAACCACAAGACATAGGTAAATCCCCCCTTAGACCCCCTTACCTTCCCCCTATGGTGGACTCATATCCCCTTTGGTGTTTCCTCCCTCCAGTTAGCCTTAGAACCTTTCATTATATTCACAATGATCATGTTTAGATGTCTTTAAAATTGTCATGGTAAGCCCACCTCATGGCATGAAACAAAATGTAGTAATGAAAGGCATAATTACAATATAAACAAGATCAATTTCAAAAGCTTGAGGCTGGGATATTACATTCCCTTCCCCTTAGAGTAACATCATCCTCGATGTTTTCTTCTTTTCAACAAGGTTCCATGTCTTCATTCTTCGATTGCAACTGTAATGCCATTCTCTCTGTGGCCATTTTGTCTCATTGTTGGTTATCTTGGACAACGATGTAAATCATTTTTCTACTGTCTTGAAACACCTCCAAGACCTTTAACATTCCAACACATGCTTAAAATAATAAGAAAATAAAAGAAAATGCATGTCATAACCACTTTAAGCATAAATTATTCCATTCATAGAAATTTCACATTCATAATTGAAACATATATATTTATAACATAAGATTAAATATGCAAATCAGCCCAATACTTTTCTATATTCATATGTATATTCTCCATAGGCCTCCATCGACAAGACTCAACTAACTATTTTCTTGGACACACCCATTGTATATAATGCACTCATGATCCCAACTAGCATGTAACATGAATCTCTCACAATAGATTCATTCAAGTCACCTCTTCCATGCAGTCACTCACCCTCCAGGCTCAAGCATCCCCTTCTCTGCCAAACAATCCCTCGGGAAATACATCATTTTCCAAGGCTTTCTTGCACAAGAAGAGTGTAGACTTATAGTCTTACTATTGGGGCATCCCACTAGCTTTCTCTAACATAGCATATTACATTTCAATGACAATCAAGGCATATCATAGGGTTCCAATGTCACTACAATGGCATTCTCTCTATGATTTTTAACTTCAGTAGCCATCATCTGTCCTTCATAGATAGATCCATCATCTCACATGTATCATATACATACAATTACCATGAGATATCATAATAATAATTTCAATCATAAAACTTTAGAAAACTTTTCTTCTTTCAATCTTAACCTCATCCAATAGGTTTTTATTGTGGTTTCATAATATACATATATGTTTATCTTTCTTTTTCAATTCTTCCCTTAACTCATCATTTTCCCACTTGCCTTTACTAGTATTTCCTTGTTTTAATATTTAAACTTCTTTAACAAGTGCTTCTTTATGGTCTCATATCTTACATAGAAACCATTCGATATACCAAGTATATGTATCAACATAATTCATAAGTGTAGGATCATTATTTGTATACTTTGATAGTTCACTTATGCACATTTACTCAATGCATCCTCACAATGAGTCAAACTTACCAGAATTCAAGCTCATGTGTTTTACCAAGATAAGTTGGAGGACTCAACCAACACCTCTACACATCATCCAGACACTTCTCTCTTACTAGTTCAACCATTTGGATACCTTCCTTCTCAACCCAAACACAAAACCATGAAAATAATCCTTTAGTTTTATTCAGTGTTAGCAAATAGTTTGCAATCCAAAACATCGATTACAAGTAGGAATACCATTGGAGTTTTGTGCAGTACTATAGCTTTTTCCAAATCCAACACATTATGGCCTCACAAATGGTTTCTCACATGGCATTTAGTTTCATATGGTATACAAAATTCATAACATGAGTATCATGACTCAACCACTCTAGGTATTACTCTTACCCAACTCAATCACATCATACCAACTCATGAATTCATCATAAATGTTCTAACAATCTTTACATACAAAAATCTTCCTTCTTTTGTCCTACCCCACTTAGGTATCAATGACAGACATGCATTCATACATCATCATAAACATATCAAAGAAGATATTGAATGTGACTAAAGGAATTCTTACCCAATTCCTTTAAGGTCACATGCTTTATTGGCATGACTAATTTTCATTCTTGCATTGTCGACATCAACATTCCTGATGTTACCTAATGAGCTAATGCCTCATGTGAAATCACATGATCCTTTCATCAATCTCTTGATAAACATACTCTTGTCCTTATCCTTTTCACAAGGTTGTCTATCATATATAGCAACATTATCAACATATTCAACCATTCATAGCCATGCAAAAATCAACAACCTCATAAGTTATCATGCCATACTCATCGCATGTGTCACAACATTCTTAATCAATAAACAACATCATATATGTTCCAACATATCTGTATGCACTCTACCACATGTTATCTCTCAATGTGTCTATTAGTGCAAATGTATTCCAACTATTTTAATCTATTGTATTCATTAACATTCCCATGCCTTAATTATTCTCACATAACAACTTTCTCAATCTAGAGAAATATAATAGAACAATAAAAGAGGAGTCGAGGAATTCTCCCTTCATTTCCTCTATAGATAGCATGGAATTCCACAATACAACTAATCAACTCCATGGTCTTTCTATCATTCACATAATAATTTATTACATGTGATATTTGCATCCAAGTAGCAATACTTAGTTCATGAACCTAAGTTATACTTCCTACTTTAAAAGCATACAATTCTACTCTAGAAACAAAGTAGAGTTTAAGGTGAGAAAAAAAATCATCATTCCATGTTTGTCTCACTGGTCACATGTGCTATTTACTGTTGCAATCCAATGATTGGTAAATTTGCATCTTCCTATAATGCTTTGCACTTGCCACCCATGGTAGTCCAAATTTAAACATGATCTAATCATGACTTCAATGACGCATTTTTGAGTGTGCATGACATCATGTTTTGCAACCCTCATTACTTGGTTATTTTCCTGGATGCAATCCACATATCAAAAGAAGAAAGACAAATTATAAAGTTCAATTAGAATGAAGTATACTCAACATATGAATCACATGTAAATCATATTTACTGAAATATTCACCATCAAATAAATTCAAATGAATTGTAATCAATGAAATTCAAATTTGACTATTTCTCATAGTAAACAGATTCAAATCCAATCAACCATTATTAGAATGATAACATACCATGTCCTTTTAAACAAATAAATGCTTGTTCGTTTACATGTTCACACAATGCGTTATGGGTGGACTGTAGGTACTGTATAAAACATACCCCCTATACGTATTCACCAAAAGAAGGCTTTATAGTCTAAGTCTATTCTAAAGTGGTAGCAATATTAAAAAATGTCCCACAGTAAAAAACCATTTACAAAAATTTTTCTTCTAAAATTAATGAAATAGTTTAGAATCATCTTGATAAGTGACCACATACATCAATTGTTTCCTAACTCAAGTTTTTTTTACCAACTTTCCCAATTAAAGGTCTAATGCCATAATATCTTTCAAAGTGGTGGTACTCTTCTACCTTTCAATAATAGAATGGTTAGCCATAGTAATTTCTATGCAATAATTAAACATTATCAAAACATGTCAATTCACATATTAATTTACCATATCAAGTGGAATGTCAATCAATAATGACACCTTAAATGATTATCCACATCTAATGGCTTTACTAGCATGTTGACATCATCCTTGCAATGATTTAATGTCAATTCATATTAATTTCAACTCATACTTAGTATTAGTATATTGTATGAGAGTTCACAATCATTCACATGATAAGTTTCAAATACATATTTAAAGTATGTTTCTCTCTTCCAAATGGAAGCTAGCAACAAGAAAAAAAAAGTGTTTTATCCCATGTCATACATAACTTTCTTGCATGCTTGCTATATGATCTTTGAATACTAGTATTCATAGTACACAACATAGCATAACCTTCAAGATCAAGACAATTAGGTAACAATGGAATTACCAAAAACATAACAAGTACAATTTCTTGTTTCATACTCAAACCCATCCATGCATTCATATCAAAAGACATGCATTCAAGTTAAGAGACCTATACAATCCTCTTTGTGAATAACATTTTCACTATGTAGAGTTATAAGCATAATAAAACTACACATTCATATGCATACATGTTCTTCAAGGGTGTTACCACTAAGTCTCATTAGCAATACCAATAGACCACCCAAAATTACTATTTTAACATCAATTAAACTCTTTCATAATAGTCATAAGATAAATTCATCTTAGCAATCATCTACAACACCATGGGTGAAATATATCTTCACTTTTAAGGAAGAAAATCCAAAGGAAGAACTTAATACCTTTAAACCCATGCATTAAACATGATATACATTGAACAAATATGATGATCATCAATAAATAAGGTTCTTATCCTCCTAGGTGAACAACCAATCACTCAAGCCTAAATACCCAACAATTAATAATGCACATCGTTCATATAGTAAATGTATTCTAGGTGTATAACAAGAAGTTTGCAAACATTCCTATGCATATTGTGCATAAGTCAAATCATATGCATGCAATTTACATTCATTTATTTTCATATATTCACTCTAGCATCTATATGAGCGTGTTGAATAAAATTCCAATGAATGTTAAGTGCATGTAGAGTTGGCATTTGAATATATATATA
>JASDQU011400545.1:27019-39815 GCA_032191745.1 Picea mariana | reverse complement strand
CTCCTTGAGCCTCCATTAATGGACTTGGCTCTCTGGGATTAATTTGTCAAAAGTTATTTTACAAGATGCTTCTCAAATCCAATGGAAAAACAAGTTGTACCATTGGGATCAGAACACATAAAAACCCCAAAAATGACTAATAAAACTCTGAAAACGGATCATGGCTCATCCGGGCATGACCTCTTCTACATGTGGCCTTAAGCTTCCCTGAGCTTCATTATGGCAAAAACACCTGTAAAAGTCCTGAAAAGCCTCTGAAACTTGTCCCAATGTGTTCAGAGCATAACAATTAGCCAAAAATGATTATTCAATCACAGAAAACAAACATAGGCTCACCAAAACATGTCCTCAATCAATGAGGGCTTCAAGCTCCCTGGAGCTTGCTGAAACTTCAATGGCTAAAAACCTACAAAAGAAGTCTTCAAATGGCCTTGATAACAGTGCCAATGTATTTAGGACGTCCAAAAACCCCTAGCTGGGCTTTTACGACACCTCAATCGGCCAAAAAATGAGAAAGATAGGCCTCCTACCATCCTCTTCCTTCAAGCTTGTTGGCTCTGGTTCGCCAAAACACACCTCTGTGTGCTTGAACCCAGAACACGCTCCAAAATGCGTGTTTAAACCCAGCACATGCACATAACCGAAAAATTGGCTAAACTGTCGAACGATTAGCATAACTGAAACCCCCAACCGCCAAGGTCGTGGTCATGTGGTCTTCCATAAGACCGTGCGCTCAAACAAAAAGGGCTGAGTTTTTTTTTTGAACCAATGGTTGCATGCCACTTGTCGGGCGCATGCTTAAACTGTTGGAAAAACCAATCCGCACGCACTTTAAACTGTGGTCATATGGATTAAAATACATGCGACCGGGGCATTGAATATGGTTCAAAATTCCCGCACGCTTCGTGTATAAATCGGTGGACATATATCAAAATGCATGTGACTAGGGCTGGGGCTAAGCCCCAACCCAGACACGCCCCATATAATATTTCAATACAATTTATATAAAATAAAACGCATTTGATATATAAGGACCACCGTGTGGGCTAGTGGTAGCCCACACACTACCAAAGCGCAGAGCCATAGGGGGAGGTCTGGGGTTCAATCCCCACGGACTCCATAAATTTTTGACCAACCATTGCCAAAAACAAGGTGCCACGTGGCAGCCCATGACTAGGCCACGTGGCACCATACCATTGACTAAAAATGATGCCATGTGTCACATCAAAATTCGACCAACATCTGCCAATCAAAAACTGCCACATCAGCATATGCCAACACAGCTCTGCCACGTCACCTCTACCATGTCAGCATACGACCTATGCCACGTCAGACTGTACGGACTGCACAGTTAGCGTCCGTTTTTTTACCTGTTTGACGATTCGAAAAGATCACTATATCTCTCGCTCTCAATGTCCGTTTGAGACAAAACGAGTTGTGTTGGGTTCGTGATGATGAGGGCTACGCTCTCATTTGTTTTGAGGCAATTCTAAGAATGTTGATTTTTGGGCTAAAATTTGACCCCTGGTCCAGATTTTGATCAGAAAGAGAGGAAATAAAGCATATACAAGAAGACCCACATTAATATACATGGCATATTGAAAAATAAGATAGGGGAGAGAAATCATTAGAGGGAGTTACCCTTAATGTCAAAGGGGGAGAGAAAGAAAAAAATAAAGAGAGAAAGGTCAAAAGCATGAAGATGATGATAGATATTTTCAAAACAAGGTATACTGTCAGGGGGACTTACCCTTAATGTCAAAGGGGGAGAAAAAGAAAAAAATTAAGAGAGAAAGATCAAAAGCATGAAGATGATGATAGATATTTTCAAAACAAGGTATACTGTCAGGGGGAGTTACCCTTTTCCATTGACTTCAAAGAAAGAGAGAAACATCAGAAGAATGAAGATAGGGGAGAAATGGTCACAGGGAGATTATGAATGTTTCCATCAATGTCAAAGGGGGATATTATTGGAAAGTTGGCTGTCATTGATTTCAACCCTAGAAGAATCCCATAAGCAGGTTATGCCATCCCTAGAAGAAGCCCCGAAGCAAGTTTGGAAGATTCTCGAAGTGATGGGTGTATTTGAAGAAGTCTCCAAAGTGTCCCCCTTATGGTGTAGCTTTAAGCATTTCCCTCATGAGAAGAATATTTGAAGAAGTCTACACGAATCCATGGAAACATGGTTATATGGTTAAGTGATTAAGAATCTCTAGAGGTGTGGTCATGAAGCCATAATTTGTTTGAAGAAAAAGAGTGTGAAGGACATTGAAAATGCATGAAAAACCTTCATTGATTGATAGTCCTCGTCAAGCCATCCCCAATGGTAGGTGGCACACCACATGGTTCATCATGGTTGAAGAGTTATTCCCTATTAAATATGAATCCCCAAAGTATGGTCAAGAATCCCTGGATCTAAGGTCAAGAAGTTATAAGTTGGCCCTAAAGTCAAGTAAAGGAGAAAAATTTGTTGTAAACAAGAAGTTACAAGTCAGCCCTAAAGTCAAGTAAAGGAGGTACTTGGAAAATTATAAATGCACATTAATAACCTCTCATTTTCATCATTCAATCTTGTGATGGCAACAAATTGCAGAGGGAAGATGAATTGAATAAGGGATAAATTCCAAGGGAAGATGAAGTCTTGTGATGATGTGTTCTAAGGTATGTTTTTAAAGGTCATCTTACCATTTTTTCTATAAGTTTTTTTATAGAATGATTCATATAGTGAAACTTGGATGTCATTAAGAAGAAATAGAAGGGTACATGTGGTATGAATTTTAGCATCTGGGTCATTTTACTTTTGGAGATACACTCTGTGGAATATATGGTTTTTGACTAGTACTGTAACTAGTCTCAAACAGGTGTTTCAGGTAAAACAATAATAAATTATTCATAGAGGATCCAAATTATGTGAGACAAATTGAATTGGAAATATTACAGTCTTTAGTAGTTTTTTATTTTATTTTCAGAATCAGATTTCAAATATTGAGCACGTGGCATGTTGTACATGTGCTCTCTCCAAAATAGGGTAGAATTAAGGAAGGTCTGTCATTTTCGCTATATCTCTTTTTCAATGACGTATCAAGGAGTAATACTTGGAGAAATTTAGAGAAGATATAAAAGAATATTGGGGATAGGTTTCATGCCTTTATTCATTACAGGTATGAATTTATACTTGTTCAAAGTTAGGGTTTGTGACTAATTCAAAAACTAGTCCCAAACATGTGTTGGATATAAATTTAAGAAGTGATGCTGGGGTTTATATGTGGATCCATGTGGACCTAGGATATTTATGTTGACCTAGTTTCTAAGTGGACCTAGGTTTATTATATTGATCTATCTTTGATGATGTTGATGTGTCAATTGTGGTGGATCTTGTTTTGATGGTGATGATGTATCTGTTATGGTAGATCTAGTTTTGATGATGATGATGATGTATCAATTATGGTGGATCTAGTTTTGATGATGATGTATCGATATCAGTGAAAGTAATAGTGAAAGGTTGCGTCTCCATTTGTATTTCAGGGAGGAAGGAAGGGGTAAGGAAAGGGGGTTGGAGCCTCCTTCTAGTTGGTGCTGGAGAATATAGGGAGTCATAGGTTCCTTCGAGTTGGATCATGTAAAATAGGGGGTTGGAGACTCCTTCCAGTTGGAGATGGAGAATTTAGGGAGTTGTAGCTTCCTTAAGGTTGGAGCCTATAAACAAGGGTTTGGAGCCTCCTTCCTATTGGTTTTGGATAATTTTGGAGGTTGGTGCTTCCTATGAATGTAATCTTTGGATATATATGAAAGAATTATGTGGTTTTTTCCCATATGGGTTTCCACGTATAAAACCTCTTGTGCAATGTGTATGATGTGAAGCATTGTTGAATGGTACTATTTATGGTTATATGTTCATGACATGTTAAATGGAATAATAAGTGAATGGAATTGTTGATAATTTAATGTTTACATGCTGTGGTTAAAAATGGTAAAAAGTTCTCAATACTGATTCACACCCCTCGCCTCAGTATTGTTGAATATTCCAACAATAGCGTTGAACCCAATGTCCAACAATATTTTCCATCAGTTTTTGTTTCTCATAGAAAGGACTTAAGAAAACTTTGGCTTGAACAATTTGGTCATATAAACTATCGCTCATTGTCTCGACTATGTAATCAACATATGGTGGCTGGTCTTCCTCTGTTTTTTGTAGAGATGGTGTTTGTGTTGGTTGTGTTCTTGGAAAACATCATCGAGATAGTTTTGACAAATGTGCCTCTTGGCATGCCTCCACCCCTTTGCAACTTGTTCACACTGATTTGTGTGGTCCTCTATCTTCTCCTTTATTTGGGTGCAAGTATTTCTTAAATTTCATTCATGACTTCTCCAAATGCACTTGGGTTTACTTCTTAAAACTTAAGAGTGAAGTGTTTGAATTGTTTTTGTCCTACAAGGCCCTTGTAGAAAAACAATCTGGACATCAACTTCAAAGGTTAAGAATAAATAATGGAGGCGAATATGTGAACAAAATTTTTACAAGTTGCTACACTACACATGGGAATCCAAATGAAACACATTGTTCCATATACACCACAACAAAATGGTTTTATTGAGAGAAATAATCGAATATTAAAATAAATGGCTAATTGTATGATCCAATCTAAGGGATTAAATCTTAATTGTTGGGAGGAAGCCATTAACTGTGCCAATTACATAGTAAATCACACTACCACAAAGGATCTAAAAAATGTAACACTAGAAGAAGCATGGCATAACATTAAGCCAAATGTAATCTAATTCTGTGTATTTGGTAGTGTAGCATGGGCTCACATTCCTAATGAGAAAAATAAATATTTATAGCCTAAAAGTGAGAAGTGTATTTTTGTTGGATATTCTAAATATTTCAAAGGTTACAGACTTCTTCAACATCATTCCAATGAAATTATTATTAGAAGAGATGTTAATTTTGATGAAAATGTCTTGTCCTACAAGCCCAATTTGACATTTGTTCCATCTTCGACCTGCGATCCATATTCGACATTTGTGCTATATTATGTTCCTATTATGGTTTCTTCTTCTTCATATGATTAAAATGAGGATGAAAATCCACCTCTTCCTACTCACTTTCCTCCAGATGAGTACATTGAACATGAACTTGCACCAACAACACCACTTCCTAGATGGGTCCATTCAACACAAGAATCAACTAGTGATCTTGTTAGGGGCCCTTCAGATCATCGTCAGAAACGTTCACCATTCCAATGAGCCTCTTCTCTTTTGGTTCAAGTTTCAGAGACTCATAATCAAGAAACATTTGCAGAAGCTTTAGGTCTTCCATATTGGGAAACAACAATTAATGAAGAGTATAACTCTTTAATGGTGAATGATACCTGAGATCTTGTACCTCTTCCAAAATGAAGAAAAATTGTTAGAAGTAAATGGGTGTACATAACTAAGTATGCATCATATGGAAGTGTTGAAAGACACAAGGCCCAATTATTTTCCAAAGGGTTCTCTCAAGTTGAAGGCATTGAATATAATGAAACATTTGCCCCTGTCAAGATAAATTCAATCTTCCTTGTTTTATCCCTTGTTGCCTCACATAAATGGGAGGTCCATCAGATGGATGCTAAATACACTTTCTTTGATGGGGATTTGATAGAATAAATATACAAGGGGAAACCTCCTGGATATGTCCAGAATGACTCCATCCTTATTTTTTTTCTTAAGAAATCTCTTTATCATCTTAAACAAGATCCTCGAGCTTCATATGCCAAAATGGACAAATTTGTTCTTGACACTGAATTTTCTAGATGTAATTATGATCCTAATGTCTATACGAAGAAAGTAGGAAGCATCTCATAATTCTTGGTATTTATGTTGATGAACTTATCCTCACTGGTAGTGACCCTAAACTTTTAAACTATGTGAAACCTAGCCTTAGAAATAAATTTGAAATGACAGACTTAGGCTATTTACATTATTTCCTTGGCCTCCAAGTATTTTAAACCAAGGAAGGAATTTTTATTTCCCACTCTAAGTATTCTTGTGACCTTCTTCTTCACTTTCACATGGATGATTCTAAACTAACCATTTCTCCCTTCTAATTTGGAGTCAAACTTTTTTCCACTTGTACTTCTCTCGAAGTTGATGCATCCTTGTACCGTTAGTTGGTAGCCTCTTATATTTGACTCATACCCATCTTGATATTTCATTTTTTGTTGGTATTTTTTTCCCGTATACATAAAGACCCCATGAAAGCCATTGTAAAGAAGCTAAAAAGACACTTCAGTATGTTTGAGGTATAGTTCAGTTTGGGATACATTACAGTTCAGGGGGGAATCCTTTTTTGGTTGGTTTCACTGATTTAGATTGGACTAGTGACCCTAATGATTGAAAGTCTAAAGCAAGTTATGTTTTCAGCCTTGGTTCAGGACCTATCACTAGGGCTTGTAAGAAACAAAAATCTCTTTTCCTTTCTTCAGTAGCAATAGGGTATTGAGCAAGGGTTAATGCAAGTAAAATATCCTCATGGCTTCAACAAATCCTTTCAAAGTTTGGTTTCCAAGAACATCATCCGACCACCTATTATAGCAAGATTTTCCTCACCCTATGCAAATTTTCTCAGAAGGCCTTTTCCATTTCCCTATGCAGAATTGAAGTCCCTTTTTGCAGTTCCCAGAGTTAAAAATAATATTTTTTCACATATACATGCACTAACTATTATACAACATGCGTATACGTAGGTTGTACCATTACAACCCACGTACATCAGGTTTTGTGCCCAAAATTAAAAAATGGTGTCAGGTTTCCATGTCACGTCACAAGATCCATGATCCTTGACCTTCCATATATTGGAAATGTTTTGACTCTTCCCTTTAGTTCCATTTGAAGGCTATAAATGGGCCATATCCAAGATGTGGAAAAGAAGGATAATAATTCAACATTGAGAGCAAAGTTACTCTGGAGAAATTTCTCACTTCATATTGAGTCTCTATCATTTTATCCCTTTAAGTCTGAACACATTGTTCAGCCCCGTTGACGGGCGAAACAGTCCATTCGTCAACTGGGAGAGTGGAACCGGTCCGGGGTTGTCTAAATAACCCAAGCCGTTTGGTATGGATCACCCTGACGAGTTTAACGGCTCCATTGGCCGCTCTAAGGTCTCGTAAGAAAACCAAAGAGGAAAGTGATTTAAGCTAAATAATCTAAACTAAGGAAACTAGAAACTAATAAAAGAAACTAAACAAACTAACTAACTAAATAAAAGAAATTAAACTAAATTAGAGAAAACTAGAAACTAATAAAAAGAAACTAAAACAAACTTAACTTAACTATGCTAATCTAACTATGAATTACCAACTACTTATATATACAATATACTAACTATGATTATAATAACTTAAATCAACTAATTAATTGTCAGCCGTGTTATTCCCTATTCACAAATGTACAATTATAGACAAACTACAGATTTGATTAAAACTTGCAAAACTCATGTATTCGCTGCCCTAAGACAGCCAAGAATCTATTTTTGTCTTTTATATTTTATGAAAAGGAAATAAAAAAACTACTGAAATTAAACAATCCAATCTATCTTATTGATATTAAACAATGTAATATAAATCTAACTAAACTAACTTTTATATTAAACTATTTAACATAAACAATAAACGCCTAACTAATTGACCTGGAAACGCTCCAAGTCTGCCCTGTGTATGATTGCTTCGTAAGCTGTTTGGAGGAAGAAATTCACACCATTTAGCTCTTAAGCTTCTCGCAAAGGATCAGCTATAATGCTTCCTGAAGTAAGTTACATGACAAACAAGACATAAAAGAAATCATAACAATTTCCTGATTATAAATTTGTGCAAAAAGGGAAACCTATTATGCAGCAAATTCATATATGATAATTCAATTTATAAAGAAGACAAAGCTATCATTCATAAACTGAATCCTTAATTGTTATGTCTTTTATCAAATTGGAAGTAATAAGGTATGCATAATAATAAGAAATTATATCACTTGAATTTGATTTAGATAGCAAAGTAATACTAAACCAGAAACCAAAATGATATACAAAACTTAGAACAAAGTGTCAATGTATTGAAAAGAAAAAGCTATAACAACGCATCAATTCTGCTCTAGTTTGAATCAGCGTTACATATCCTTGTTCTCCCCAACTGAGGATGATCGATTATTACAAAATCATAGGTTTAAATAAGTTTTTCACAAGGTAAAACACCCTTGTGAATAATAGTAAAAAGTTTTACACAATCTGGGAATAATCCCAAAATCCCTTAAACTAAGTAACTAAAAAGCAAGTAAAATCTGTAGATCATCCCCTAACTGCCCATAGTATCCATTGCAAATTCGAATTGCCCTGCAATAGACACCAAAATCAAGTTAGAATATTGTTTTATTCAAAAATAATAACAAAGTTGACTCTATAGACTTGGCTACAGAATCGTTTGATTCTGTAGCTGGTCTAGAATAGTAACATGACCAGATATAAATCAAATCAAATCGAACCCAATCACTTTTCAATAATTAACACATTACTAATACTTAAATCAAATAAAAACGAACAGAATACAATCGGGACAGAGTAGAGATACAATCGATACAAAATAGAAATGCTCTGTTTTTCCAATTGTTCTTAAAATCAAATCAAATCTTAACAAGAAGGTTCCAAGAATGCCATCAATGACAAACCAAATCGTATGAGATACAAACCAACATTATCGATTAGCATATGATCCATATTATTACCAATATAGAAAGCATTAACGATTTCACACATCACTGTATCCATAGAATCCAACCACAGTTTTCGTTTGTTATGTTTCAAATAATCCACAAATAAATTCATAACTGTAATTGCCTAAATAAAATCACAACAGCAGATCGATATCATTCTATTAAAAACACGGTACATGAATTGCTTCCAATGTAATCAAACTAACTCCACAAATATCGACTCAACAGTCTTCACGTTAGATCACTCTATAGTCGATAACAGGGTTT
Source organism: Picea mariana (assembly GCA_032191745.1). Classification (NCBI taxonomy): domain Eukaryota; kingdom Viridiplantae; phylum Streptophyta; class Pinopsida; order Pinales; family Pinaceae; genus Picea; species Picea mariana. The sequence goes on along the minus strand of JASDQU011400545.1, from coordinate 30,806 downwards.
TGACAGAGTCATCAAACGAGATATTTAATTATAGACACAAATCAAAAGATTTGATACAATCAACCCATTCCTGCAATCGAATCAAATATTCGTTATCATCGGAATACAACTCACATCGTAACAATTGTTATCCATTCGAAATTTGATTATGAAACAAATGACATACGAATCGGTCTCAACATAGAAATTATAATTAACACAGTCAACCAATTGGCTCATGACATCGCGCAAGATATAATCAAATCGAACAGAGATATCGTTTGTGTTCCAAGAAAAGAAAAAACATTAAATAACAACATATTCAAATTCGATTATGGTCAATCAAACTAAATTTAATCACAACCAATCTAGAAATCGATAAAACATATGCATGACAGAGCAAGTCAACCATACAAACAGAGCTTATGAAGACGTTGTATAAAAGGGGGAAAATTATACCATTACAGTTGCTGAAGCTATGTCAATTTTGAATTGACAATTGCAGTAGTAGACTCAACATTTTTGAACAAGATTGATCCAACAGTCCATTGATTTTTATCATTGGGTTGCACCTTAGCATTCCGACCAGTAAGCTTTGCCACTTGACTTTCCAAATCATGAATTTTGGATTGCAGTTTTGGAACGTCCAAATAGTATCTCTCTAACCACAGTCCACACTGGTCGTAGGGTGAAGCAACCTTTTGAGAAGAAGGGGGGTTTGATGATTCCCCAAGAGTTTCATGAGGTGGCTTGATACCAGGGAAGTCAGGGTTATCCTGCAGACAAGGAGGCAGGTTATCAACAAAAACGTATGGAGTTTCGTCACCACAGAAGCCCTCTTCGGCGAGAAAATGCTCAATGCTCGAATCAGAGTCCTCACTGACCATGATAGGCTCTATTTTGGCAGGAGGCTTGGACTTATTTCTCTCCATGCGAGAGATCATCCTTGCATTTTTCTTGTTCTTAGTATTAGCAGCAGTCTTCGCTCTAGCCTTTGTGGTTATGGGCTTAGCAACTTTAGTCACAGCCATAGGCGAATTCACAGGTGAGTTGGGTTTAGGTTCGGGTAGTAAAACACTGTAGGGTATAGGGGTAGATTTACTCTCGGATACCACAGGCTTATCGACCTTTGGAGGGTTTGATTCCTCAAAACCATTACGGTTGAGAAAATCATGCCAGGAATCTCGACGTAACCCCAATTCATAAACAACCAGCATTTTAATCAACCCAACATGAAAGAGGCTAGTATCAGCCTGACTTCGCTTATACTTCTTAGCCATTTTGAATAAACTTCGGTGTAGATAATGCGGCATGCTAAGATCGAAACCCATAAATACCATTAACAAACGTAGATGAAACAGGAAAACAAATCCATACCTGCCTTCACAAGTAACGAATTGCTTGAGAATCATCAATAGATCATACCAGCGGGGTTTCAACATCTTCGCAGGTAAACCTCTGTTGCACGACCTCACTGTCCGAGACCGAAATAACAGTGTCCATGGGACATCGTTTACTTTGTAGCTTTTGGACCATTTTTGTCCCTTGACAGGCAGACTAGTTGCCAGGCTGAGAGATTGTTTGGTGATTTCAAGATGGACATCTCCAACTTTGGCTCGGAAACCGTCAAATGACAGTGCGAATTGCCGAGCAACAGAGATATTAGAACCATCGAACTTCCTTATAAACGAAAGCCACCCAAATTCTTCAAGATCGCTGTATGCACCATCGAATGTTAACAACGCTTGGCATCCATTTGGTTCGGCCCTCACAACAGGAGCCATAACCTCTGTTCATGGTAGGGTTCACACCGAATGAACAATGCACAGAGTGAATATGATAGGGTTTCAATAGTTTGAATTCTCGACGAGACCGAAAACAACTCCATGCGTGTGAAGGTGGTGGGATTACCATCGCCACGCATTGCATTAATGACCTGTACAGATCTGTTAAAACCATAATCATTTAAACAAATGCATCGACCAGCGAATGGGTGAATCACCATTTCTACGTGCCATTCATCTGAGTCAGAACCAACACCTCATATGATAATTATGCGCCAAGTGTTAAGTTTAAAACAAACACAGTACCAGCATTAACTATCGATCCAACGTGCCAATTCCATCGTTCAATCAATCACTCAATCACAGGGTTTACATCACTCGGGACCATATAACATTCAACGTATAATTCAACTTTGCAAACATAGTATGTCAAGTATCGATTTGTAAAGTCGAACATGATTAACTCATGTGCCTTGAAACCATTGCTATCATACCTTATAAACTTGTCCATGTATTCGGTGCATATTGTATATGTTTGTATTCCAAAGTCTTAGAACCACGTAATAAAAAATTTCTTCATATAATAATCAAGTGAAAGTCCAAAACAAGGATAAAAGCAATATGACCAGATCCATTACACAATTTTCATGAGATCAGAAAAAGACCAATAACTTTTATGCCCAAAGGTTTAACAATGAAATATATCCAAATGCGCAATCAAGGTAAGATAATGCTCAAGAACATAAGTTCGATAAAACCTATAGCAGTCATGTGATAAACCAGTGATCAAGTATCTTTTAGCAAATCAACCAAAAACGACGACAATCTTAGCAACGAAAGAGGTGTTTTCACACTTGCAGTTGTGAAAACTGAGTCGAAATTGAATTGCAATGGTCGCAAAAATGAGACTAATGTCTAAAAGCACAATGCGACAATGATTCGTCGTAATATGACAAGGGGTGTAGGCAGCGTTTTGAGAGCAGTCAAAAAAATTGGGTTGGCTGCCAACAATGGCGACACACTGGGTGAAGTAGTTATCTCTGTTAAAAGCAAAAGAGTTTAGATCAGGACAGCCAAGAAAAATTTGACTTAAATAACAAACAAAAAAATTGTACTTCATCACCATCAATTGTCTTTTTCAGCGAAGTTTTAAAAGATGCAAACCAATAACAGTCTTAAAGATCAACAAGCCATGATTTTTATGATAGAATCTTCAATACTGTTGGCATAGCCACTGCTGCCAGCAGACGTTCATAGCCTCGACAGGGTTTCCATTTAACGCACTCGGACGTCTTTATCCTGTCAAGAATCTCTAGATTAGAATAAGGAATTTTAAAAGAGGTTTCCTGTAATTTTTTAGATTTTCATTTACCCGACATTGCTTCGCTGCCAGCAGGCCTGTTCAGTACCCCGACAAAGTTGTCTTGGCGCCATGCTTGCATTGCCCCGCTGCCAGCGGACCTGTTCAGTATCCCGGCGGGTTTACAAACACTTCCCACAGCTCTTATTAATATTTTATTTTGTTTTTCTTTTTGCAGATGGCATGAGCGGGGTGACGCTGAAAATCTTGATATTTTTTCATATTTTTTACACCTCATCAGNTATTAATATTTTATTTTGTTTCTCTTTTGCAGATGGCTGAGCAGGGTGATGCTGAAAAATCTTGATATTTTCTCATATTTTCATACCTCATCAAAAATTTTTGAACACTGTCCTTATTCATCTCCAGAAATATTTTATTTCTAAAAAAACTTTCTTTGACAGGGAGACATCCTACTGAGTCATTCCTCTACGGAAAAGGGACAGCGTAAAAAGATAAAGATAATCGCGACAAACTTATCTCAAAGATTGAAATTAGTAAACTTCTTTCAAACAACATTTTCTAATATTATTCTCAGAAATATATACCATTGATGCATGTACAATCTTTCCAGAAGTCATTTCAGCGAAGAGATTTTTCCATGGTCTATGTTTGAATGGTTTAGTGTATAAGCATGCATACATTTTGAAAACTCATAAAAACA
>JASDQU011400545.1:0-26969 GCA_032191745.1 Picea mariana | reverse complement strand
AGGCTTATCGACCTGTGGAGGGTTTGATTCCTCAAAACCATTACGGTTGAGAAAATCGTGCCAGGAATCTCGACGTAACCCCAATTCATAAACAACCAGCATTTTAATCAACCCAACATGAAAAAGGCTAGTATCAGCCTGACTTCGCTTATACTTCTTAGCCATTTTGAATAAACTTCGGTGCAGGTAATGCGGCATGCTAAGCTCGAAACCCATAAATACCATTAACAAACGTAGATGAAACAGGAAAACAAATCCATACCTGCCTTCACAAGTAATGAATTGCTTGAGAATCATCAAGAGATCATACCAGCGGGGTTTCAACATCTTCGCAGGTAAACCTCTGTTGCACGACCTCACTGTCCGAGACCGAAACAACAATGTCCACGGGACATCGTTTACTTTGTAGCTTTTGGACCATCTTTGTCCCTTGACAGGCAGACTAGTTGCCAGGCTGAGAGATTGTTCGATGATTTCAAGCTGGACATATCCCACTTTGGCTCGGCAACCGTCAAATGACAATGCGAATTGTCGAGCAACAGAGATATTAAAACCATCGAACTTCCTTATAAACGAAAGCCACCCAAATTATTCAAGATCGTTGTATGCACCATCGAATGTTAACAGCGCTTGGCATCCATTTGGTTCAGCCCTCACAACAGGAGCCATAACCTCTGTTCATGGTAGGATTCACACCGAATGAACAATGCACAGAGTGAATAGGATAGGGTTTCAATAGTTTGAATGCTCGACGAGACCGAAATCAACTCCAGGCGTGCGAAGGTGGTGGGATTACCATCGCCACACATTGCATTAATGACCTGTACAGAGCTGTTAAAACCATTATCATTTAAACAAATGCATCGACCAACGAATGGGTGAATCACCATATCTACGTGCCATTCATCCGATTCAGAACCAACACCTCATATGATAATAATGCGCCAAGTGTTAAGTTTAAAACAAAGACAGTACCCGCATTAACTATCGACCTAACGCGCCAATTCCATCGTTCAATCAATCGCTTAATCACAGGGTTTACTTGCTAAGACATAGCTCGGGACTTATGAAACATTCAACGTATAATCCAACTTTGCAAACATAGTATGTCAAGTATAGATTTGTAAAGTCGAATATGATTAACTCATGCGCCTTGAAACCATTGCTATCATACCTTATAAACTTGTTCATGTATTCGGTGCATATTGTATATGTTTGTATTCCAAAGTCTTAGAACCATGCAATCAAAATTTCTTCATATAATAATCGAGTGAAAGTCCAAAACAAGGATAAAAGCAATATGACCAAATCCATTACACAATTTTCATAAGATAAGGACAGACCAATAACTTTTATGCCCAAAGGTTTAACAATGAAATATATCCAAATGCTCAATCAAGGTAAGATAATGCTCAGGAACATAAGTTCAATAAAACCTTTAGCAGTCATGTGATAAACCAGTGATCAAGTATCTTTCAGCAAATCAACCAAAGACGACGACAATCTTAGCAACGAAAGAGGTGTTTTCACACTTGCAGTTGTGAAAACTGAGTCGAAATTGAATTGGAATGGTCGCAAAAATGAGACTAATGTCTAAAAGCACAATGCGACAATGATTTGTCGTAATACGACAAGGGGTGTAGGCAGCTTTTTGAGAGCAATAAAAAAAAAATGGGTTGGCTGCCAACAACGCTCCATGTCACGATCCCTGAAACTCCGAAAAAAAGAGCTTAGCTAGACTAGCTCCTTCCCTTCTCGTGACCATTGGTGGTGACCAGGTGCTTATCCACAAAGAACTTCATAATTCACAACTTTGGGACTTCTGTGATGAAGGGTCTTGACTCTTCATGTTGCAATCGCCGAAACTCCGAAATGGAGTTTAGCTCCACTAGCTTCTTCCCCTCATGTGACCACCAGTGGTGACCACAGGCTGTGCCAAAAGGAGTTTCTCTATTTTGCATATCAACATTTCTGTCGTGCTCTAATCTATCACCACATGTCCCTCTTGGACCAATGTTCTAGATCTTATCACGATTTTTCCACTTCATGAGCCTTCTTCGTGCCTGATCAACGATCCACGATCTCCCTTTGATCAACGACTCAGATTAAATCATGGTTTCATATTTCACAATTTCAAAGAATAGAGCACCTCTTTTCTGAACTCAGATCTGACGGTCATCAGGAAATTTGAATGGGATCCAATGATCACTGTTGCTCTTCACTGTTGGACTTTCCATTGCCATGCCATTATCATTGCACTGCTGATCGTGATCTTTGCCATCAATGACAAACACACATACTTTTCCTCTGTTTGAAAACATGCCAACAAAGGTATATTATTGAACTTTCATATAGAATTATGATCATTTCCATCTTCATTATTACATTTAAACCTTTTTCCACAATCCAAAAAAATCCAAAAAAATCATTTAAAAAATCCCAAAAAATCATTTATAAAATCCAAAAAAATTATATAAAAAACAAAACCTAGGGAAATAAAGAAACTATTGTGAATTAGGGAATATCCCCACACCCATTAACTATCCCCGTGCCCATTTTAAATTATAACCAAAATGAAAATTAACTATCCTCGTGCCCATTGTTCACAATACAATCACCGCGTGGAGACAGAGCCACATTGTTAATTTTGAGATAGAGCTACCTATGGAGACAAAGCTACTCGTGGAGACATAGCTGGAGTGAGTATACCCTCAGGATGGAGTGAGTATACCCTCGACACTTTTCACGTGGAGACAGAGCTACCCGTGGAGACTTGGCGGCTGTCTGAACAAACTTAGCCCATTTTCACACGACCACTGAAACCACTAATATGTTATGTGCTCAGCTTCTCCCTACACGAGTTCTCTCTCCCTTCAATGATTGTGACCACAGGTGACCGAGAGGACTCAAGGAAAACACACCGAAGAAAGTAGGGCATCCATGAAATCAACCAGGGCATCATAGTAGAGGAGGGACCACCGACACCTGAGGTGACGCATCAAACCTAGATCGAGCAACATTACGGAGTCAATGGTAAGTTTTTCTCCCTGTGGTTGAGTCATCAACTACATTTTCACTTTTTCTCCATCAACCGTTTGACCATGTCATTGATGGAAAGTGAAACCATAAGCTATAAACAATCATGACAAGATATTCAATAGCCTAGGGTTGCATTATGAGATGGAACAAAATACTGATAAAACCCTAGATATTGATAACAATTGTATGTTTGGTCGTAACAAGAGTGAAAACCATGTCATTATGGTCATTGATGGGGTGAATTGAATAGATGAAACCACGTATTATGGAATTACTGTAATCATCATAACTCTAAGCTCATGATACTTGGAGTGATATGGCACCATAACTATGATATAAAATACAAGCCTCCTTCTTCTTAACTAGTGTAATCAATAAGACTAAGCTCCTTGTAATGGTTTGAAAGCCTGTACTCATGGAAATCACATATCTAATACATAGTATGTGTTATAACTATACATTAATTATAGAAACATCATAGGTTTGAATCTTATAAGTAGATGGGTTTCATAGTACTAGTAACCATCATTACTTACATAAGCTCCTATTATGGAGTAATCTAACCTGTACAAGTCCCTGAATAAGGAGAATGATTGACATGTAATCTCTTGTCATTGATTTCACTAGGTGTGAAAGAGTACTCATATTACTAGTATGATAAAGATTATGTAGAATACGTATCATTATAACATATCTCTCATTTAATCTGATAGGTGTTATCAATAATAAGGTTACTTTGAGTGCAATGGGTTTTGTTAGTATAAGCTTTACCTTTACTGATATGAGTGAGTCCCATAACATTCATAGTATTTACTAGGTTCCAAAGGCTCAGGATTTATGACAAAATATGTGGAATAAGGAGAATGATAGAAACTTTATCGTAGTTAGATTAGGTGAAACTTGTCATGGGTATTGTTATCTTTATAAAAAACTTGAGGTCTGTGGAAAGTGTCCAACAAAGGTCCGGTGTAGTCTAGTGTGCCGACATATTCAACCTTCAAGAGGAAGGAGGTCTCACTCAAGGCATGTATTATAGTTGTCGTGTAATTCATGTGAAGAGTGTTAAGAATGTAGTGGGGGTGTTCATTTCCATTAAGATCCCTTTAATCACATTGATCTAGATTAATAGAACTAAATGCATACAAATCAAAGATAACTATAAACACATCACCCATATACATCACAAGCACATAGAAGTAAGTAGAACGATATTCCATTGTATTATCATACATCACATTAAATCATACTGAAGAGCTCTATATCAACTCTCACCCAACTAACTGATTGTCTAAGTGCTCACGCAAGCCTTTCCAATCTCTGCTCCGCTAGGACTCCTCAATTCAAGAAGGCAGTTCCGACGATCCAACCAACGTAGTTGTCCAACATAAATTCATAAAGTAGGAATATAAAGGTACTAGAAATACTGTTCTAAGTTCCCACCAAGCCAGACCATATTTTTCTTCATGTTTGGGGCTTACACAAATCCTTCCCCTGACCCAACACAGTTTCTAAATACCAATTCTAAATTATCGGGTCTACCCAACTGGGTAGATCAAGATCCCTTTGATCTCAGACTATATATCTTCTCCAAAAGACCTGATGCCAGTCCAGTCCAAAGGCCCTTTTTATAATATTTTGGGTCCACCATGCGAGACACTTTAGAACGAGTTATGTTACCCATTTCATTATTCACACGAATCTTTCGGTGACTTATCGACTGCCTCTCTTGAGGAATAGTTTCATGAAAATGGAGATGAACCGGGATGACATCCGATCTTGTTTTTGGATTGAGTGGAAAAGGTATATGTGAGGCTCGTTCTGTCCCTCCGTGCATCTCTATGATGGGTAAATTTCCATGAGAAAGGGGCGACTTTCATATGGATATTTAGGGCCTATGATACTAAAAAGGTTTAGTATCATAGGCCCTAAATATCCTCGCTAAGGATGCATTTACTTCATCACCCTATCTACATCAATTCCCAAGCCTAATGTTGGGACTTTAATGCCTCTTTCTATCCTAATGAATTTCATACACCTCTAATGGTGGGACACTAATTCCATTCTATAAAAGAGAAGAATCACACCCCAAAGCATACCAAGATAACAATAATGGGATGCCAAGTATGATATGAATCAAGTAAACAAGGACCCCAATATGATTCTTACATACAATAGAATCAAGTATATTATCCAAGCAAAACATGGGTTCCCTAAATATTTGCTCGCTAACTTATCTTCTCATTTTTTCAAGTGTTGGTACCACAAACTTATATTCGCATGATAACTTATCTTCTTGTTTTAACAAGTGTAGTTACCACCAAATAGGTATCTGTCGGATATATCTTCCTCGAGTGATGATCAAGATATATTTAGAGAGGTTGAAAGTAAGACGTGTTGTACTAGATCTACCGGTTCTAGATCAACTAGATTTGAAAACAATAGGACAAAAACCAACCAGGATATGAATATAGACCTCTGCTAGAATATTTAGATGAACATAAGCCAGAACCCCCAGTAGTGCACTATTGTGACTCATACAATAGGATCTTAGGCACCCAAACATCGCATTGGGGCCTATAAATCCCCCAAGGCGCCCCAGTCAGAGCATAGTTCGACAAATTCAAACATTGAATCGGTAAGGAAAAGATTTTGTATACGCATGCAATTTTTTATTGCCAAAGGAGGGTCATGTAATTATGATGCGGAGAGCATAGGTGACATTGAGTTTCCCTTGAGGTATATCCATATAGTGCAACGATGGGAACCTAAGGAGCTACCTGAAGTGGACACATATTTCTTCATCAGTGGGAGGATGTATCACATTGCTCCTTCGTCCTTACATGGATTGGGGTTATTTTCCATGGATGACATAAATTTTGGCTATGGCACTGTAACTGAATTGATGGAGTATGTCCAACCATTCTACAAATACAATAATTGGTTGATGTTGGTCCGATATACGCGAAGTATGAGAAGATATACAATTGCCGCAAATTAGACACAACTAGTAGAATAAAATTAAAATAAAGGGGAAACTATGTATATTGATGGAAGGCCAAAAGCTTCTGAAAACATTGTGGGATTTATAAATAGTACACGACCAGTGGAAATAACTAAGCAACCGAATTTCAGATTTGAGGGACACGAAGGAAATCGTATATTTGTATGTGCAACAAAAACAATAGTTCCAAGTGAAGAGTTGTTGAAGATTACAACTTAAATCGAATAGATGGAGGGGGTGTGACTATGTGGGTAAATATATTACATACTATTCAACTCAACCTTTGATCAATCATTGTTATAATTTATCGCTGCAATATTTCAATTTTTTAGTGCATATATTTCATTTTTCATTATTTATTTTCTGATATTACTGCAATATTTCATTTTTTAAATGTTACAATTACTTTCATAACTCTTGTTGATTAATTTATTGTGTCAACCTCTGTCCAGGGTGACTGTGGAAAATCACACGCTACATCTGTCCAGGGTGACCATGGAAATGCACCCACTGTGACTCAACAGGTAAATGTTAAATATAGTAACAACTTATGATTACAACAACTAAATTTCTGAAATTTTATTATTTATTTTCTGATATTACTACAATATTTCATTTTTTTTAATGTTACAGGTGAATTTCATAACTTTTGTTGATTGATTTATTGTGTCAACATCTATCCAGGGTGACTGTGAAAAATCACCCGCTACATTTGTCCAGGGTGACCGTGGAAAGGCACCTGATGTGCCTCAGCAGGTAAATGTTAAATATAGTAATAAATTATGACTACAATAACTAAATTTATGAAATGTTAAAGTTCATCTCATTAATTTTATTCATTAATGTATTGTGGCATGGTCACCGTGGGAAGGCACCCACTCATAGTAGATCAGAGGAGGGTGATCGTGGGAAGTCAACGACCACACAACAACATCAGGTAACAATTAGTGCTTAATAATAACTAAATTTGATTACAATATCTAAATTTTTTTGATGTTAAGATTATTTTAATTTCATTTATTGTTTGATGTTTTTAGTCCAATACAGTCGATTTGGACGATGAGGATCTTGAGGACGAAATATTTTATTCCACTGACCCAATAACAAATGTCGCGAAGGCCTTGAAGAAGAAAAACATAGAATATCTAGGTTTGTTTAGTAAAAGACCCTTGACACAGGAGGACAGGGCAAGAATTACAGAGCTACAAAATCTAATAACTAATTTTGGGGTAAGTGGCATCTTCACATATTTTTACCAGCTATGACAATTTCATATCCATTTTTTTGTTTTATATTTTCTATATGATCTGATAAAGTAAAGTTTTCCATTTGTAGGAGTTTTTCAACCCCATGCCCTGGGAACCTGTCGAGCCTGCAACTACTATAGGTAGCAGTGATGGTCCAATGCAACAAAAAAATTGACATAGCAAAGTACAAGTGAGGATTTTTGAGCCTCCTGAGGTTCCCCCTGAATCCATTGATGAGTGCACTGATGTTGACCGGCATGAAACGCCAGAGCATGATGAGATGGAGCCTGGGACTCCACATGACTTTGGAGATGAATGCACTGTAGATGGAGATGAAGCTATTCATGGAGCAACACGAATTAAAAGCACCGGATCACTAGATCTCACCTTTATGGTGGATGAAACATGTGTTTCGATCAAGATTCAGAAGATTGCAGGTATTTGTTAATCAATTGATTCATTTTTATCATGAAATTGAAATTGACATTTGTTGAGATTATTATAAATTAATGGATAATATGTTTCTGTAGGAAACAATGTTTTCTACAGAAACTTGAATGACAAAAAATTGGAGCTATTTGACCTCACCATTCGCACACGGTGGAATGGCCAAGATAGCGAAAAGAAATATGAATTGATAGGCCACATGGTAAACTTGTTCAACAATATGTTCAATAAGAAAGTGGTTACAAAGTTAGCCGACGAGAATTTAAAATATACCAGGGCCCAATATAGGGAGAAATTGTAATTAGACCTCAAGCATGAGCGCCCTCCCATGGTTCCAAAGAAAGAGTGGAAGGACCTCATAGAGGATGCAAAAGAGAACTTGTTTAAAAAACAAGGAAGACATCCATGACCTAGTAAAGCAAGGTACAACACATTTCATCTTCTTAGTGAAATATGCTCATTTATGTTTTTCTTTCTTGTTTTAAGTAACAATTCCGATATCTATTTTTTTTCAAACATTCCATATATAGGCTACCTGACACCTCCAAAGAAACCAAGGATAGAATAGAAAAGCGCGGGCAACATAAATTAGGCCAGGGTGGCTATGGAAAACTAAAATCCTGAATTGTAAGAATTAAATGATTAATTGTGGTGAATATTTATTTAATAGTAGCGAACAAATATATGTTTTTGTTATTGGTAATTTTAATGGTGTTATGCATTGCATTTAAATATGTTCGACACTGCTTCCATCGAGGAGGACCTAAATCTTGGTTGCAAGCACAATTTTAAAAGTGTGATTGATTATAGGAGAAGATTGGGGCAGACTTCAATCTCCCCAACCACGCAGGTAAATAAAATGAATAAGGAAACCGCAGTAGCATGCTTGTAAAGTCTATTCATATTTTATTATATCACCCTTAACTAAGTATTTATGTTTGTTTTCAAGAAACAATGTGTTATCACTGAAATTTCGTCCGCACAGGGCGACAAGAACTCCGCATCGTCAACACAGAAAAACAGTCATTCATGGCACAAGGTTAATTCCACAGCACAGCAAAAGGGTCAAAACTATACAAAATGGCCAAAAAATTACAAGGCGCTTTGCACCCACTGGGCGCGCGCGCACGTGCGTAATATCTTCGTATCTAGAGCGCATATGCACGACTGTGGGGTGCAAAACCCGCGCGCCTGCCAAACGACGCATTTATGAAACTGGTCGGCCTCCCAACCACTAATGGATCGGCTCCCAAGTCGATTTGACACCAAATCCGAGCTCAATCTGCGTGGGGAGGCTGGTCAAAGACCTAATTGTGCCCTAAAGAGCCCCTTTTCACATTCAAAAGAGGTTGCATAATAACCCAATGCTTGGCTATAAAAAGCCATGAATGACCACCATTTCTTCAAGGAATTCTTCATACTGTTATGCTGCTGAGATTGCTAGAGACTCCTTCTTTGGCAACACACATTGTAAGCTGCATTGCATAAGCTATTCACCCCTCACTTGAGTGAATAAGCTTGGAGTTCTTTCACCCACATTTCATCTTTTCTTTGTAAGGAGAGTAATCAGTTGAGGGCCTCAAGAACCTTCCATTGGAGAGGGAAGGGACCCAAGTCCTCTTTCTCCATTGTGTATCTTTGGATTTCATCAATCAGACCAGCTTATACATTGGTGATATTGGTCCATTTTCATTTGTTTTTATTTTTATTCCTATGCTCATAGTTTCATTTAGTTTTTGTTTAATTCTTGTTAATAGCTTTGTTGTTTTCTTTCTAACCTTTTACCATACAGCTGTCATGACTAGCAAAGCCCAACTAGGCATGTAAGCACTCACTTTTTGCTCACACAGTGACGAGAAGAGTGCAAACACAATGCAACCACAATAGTGATTCTAGTGGTATTCAACAAACACCACTTCATACTAGGGAGCACATGTCCAATGGTAGTGGGGAGCAAAGTACCCATTCCGGTATGTATGCTTCAGAATTATATATATTTACTGTGATTGTAGATATTTATTTCCTGACTTGTACTTATATATTATCTTCTTTAAATGGAAGAGAATGTATCTCAGGATGGTGAACTGCAAGAGGAACCAGGTAGACAAGAAATTAACGCACCAACTGTCACAACTACATAGACAGGTAAAGAGCAATATTTTAATGTTAATCAAAATAAAGAAATAGTTATTTCAATTATATTTCAACTTATCGATATGATCATTTTTGTTGTTGCAGTTCACGCCCCTGCACAGCTGCCTCCACACCCTTCTCAGTGACGTACCAGAAGTATGGTACATGAACACATGGAAACACAAACAATAGAAGGACAGGGCGCATGAAATACAATTTCAAAGGATGATTATGATACCCCAATCGCCAATTTTATGAATGTAAAAAAACATAAATCAAAGAAAAAATAGATGTATAAATTCATGACTTGTATTTGGATGTTTATCGATGTTTCTAGTATGAAACATTATTTATATGAATTACAACATTATGCTTCAATGTTTATATGTTCATATGTTTTGATGACTAGCCTAGTTATGCATGAATGTCTATATGTTTTCTATATAAACAAAATCATTTGTTGGGTATGGGGAATTGAGAGCGATGTGAGGGGGGGAGGGGCCATATGAGCTTCCACCTTCACGTGGTTGGCCCTGTTCAATAGAGAATAACCTATTCTCTAAACAAAGAGAAGCCCATTAAGTTATGTGACCACTTAAGTTTTTTCTAGAGTATTTTACATAACTAAATGCCTGTTTATTTGCTTATATATTATTTACTCATATAAAGAATTTGTCTTTTATGATTCATGAAGGTCTTGGTGATGGAAATTTATCTCGTGGACAACTCTTATCAAGTTTTATGGGATAATGGATCTGGCGAAAGAACAATGATAAGGTAAGGGTTTTGACATGTTTTTTAAAGTATAAAACTCAATGTAGAACTTATGGAGACATAGAAATGTAAAAATCCAATTTTGATTATTGTTAAGTTATTCATATTTTCTAGGACATTACTAGCATCAAATTAATTGAGTTGATGATTTTATGTGATATACGTTGGCTTAAGTTTTATTTTTTATGAATTTGTGCATACTTGAGGTTTTGATCTAATGATTGGTACAAGAGCCCATAGAGGATAAGGGATATGAGGAGGAGGAATATCCCCCATAAGAATAACCTATCCCTAAACCAACACCACCTTATCCTAAAAGTATAGAAGCTAGTAATACTTACACAAACCCAGAGGATTACCTCTTAGGTGAACTCATCTTTCTTTTTGGAACTGTCATTAACTTTTATCCTTAATGCTTCATGTAGATATTTACCTTTATTTATATGCCACTTTCAATATATTAAAATTTAACATTAAAAGATAAAGTCGGAGGTCTATTTGAGTATGTTTGGTGATGGATTCAAACCCATCAAAGCTCACATGGAGAAGACATATATTGGGGTCTTTTTCAGTTTTCAATGCACTTAACAATGTTTTTAGTATTTCAACATATATTTAGAACAAGAACTTTTATCCCTTCTTCCTACATCCCTTGAGCTAATTGAATGATTATAATATTGAAACTTGGAAGGGGAGTAGACTGGGCAATGGTGCCAACTAGTTGAAACCCATATGCTAGCCAATGGAAACCATGCCATTTGATTTAGATCCTCAAATTAAAGGACTGATTGAAAACATTCACTAAGAGAAAGCAAATTCATATAAGTTATGTAATCATTTGATTACAATGTGTTATTTTTCAAACTTTAGAACCTACATGGCATTTAAAGGCTTAGAGCCCTAATATTTGGGGATTTTCATTCAAAGCTTCAATTATATGTATCACAAAACTTATATCTTGATGACATTTTGTGATTGTCACCCTTTCTTGCTATATTCATGCCCCCAACGTGGTGTAGTTCCTGTTTTAGAAACTTGTACTTGTTTCCACATCCTGTGCAATTTAGGTCAAAGCTAATTATCGATTTTCGCCATGTCCTGCTTTGATCATATTCTTGAATCTCTGACTGTGCTTCCATTCAGAACAAGCTCGATGATGATTTCATCAAATTTGTTCCCATATCGTTGATTTTCACTATCTATGGTGGGATGTCTGTAATTCATGAGGTCTTCCCTGGTAGACTTCCCTACAATGGTAGTGATGATAAGATTGATTGAGTTTATATTTTTTCATGTGCTTTTAGAAATTCAATTTGGATGAATATTTTTTAAGGGTAATTTCAATTTTTTCTTCCCTATGAGTTTCAACCATCTTAGAACCATCTATGAGTAGTCTTCTCTTTCCCATGCATAGACTTGTAATTGTTTTTCCTGCAGACTTATATCGTCCAACACAAACCATTATTTGTGTTGGAAACCTTTGCCATGTCTCTCAAGGAGTATTAAATATGTTTTGATACCAAGTTTGATTTATGTGTGACTTCTTGTTGGAGCATAATTACAAAACTTGGATGAACTTGGGCTCTCTTCTGTGAGTTTGTGTGCTTATTTGATTTCTTCCTTAGGTCATAGGTTGCTAGTTCTCATTCAACAGTGTTTCTACTCTTCAATTAGTTGGTTTTTGGATCATAATTTAGTGGCTTGCACGACGATATATCTCACAATCATTGGATATCATTGTGGGGTCTGACAACTTGAATTATGGGACTTAGGTTGTTGGTTGTCTCAATAGGTTCATCTATTTTTGTGGCTAGGTTAGTATCTTTTGAATTCCCTTTGGAGTCCTACATGTTAGTGTTGTGTTTGCAATAGTTGGGGGTGTTGCAAGCATATTTGGGTCTTATTGTAGTGTTGACACTGTTCTTTACCTTGTTTTTGTGACTCTTTTGTCTTTGTGGGTCTAGCAAAAACCCTAGTTAGGGGCCCTGTGGTCATGAACTTCAACATGTGATTATTTCATCAAGCAAACTTCATTACAAATTTGTGCACCTTGCACAATCTCCTAACCATATCAACAACTCATTGAGGGATACTTTTTAATGCTAAATAGACACATTTAAAGAGATATCATAGTTAAATCTAGTCCATATTCTCCTCATTAGATTGCACCATTACATTTTGTCATAGAAAACCATTCATGAATGGAGAATTTGACCTTGATTACTTGGAAGATACATACCTTTTAGATTATGATATCTTTGACAAAATTCAATAATCAACATTAATATATGAGAAACAATGGTATAAACTATGGTGGCATGTGGGAACAATTGGTCAATTGATAGGGCTCAAAAGACCAACGAGGACACCTATTTGTTTTTATGATGGTTGATTTGATTAAATTTGAGAGCATCCTATTTCATTATGAGAGGGACGGGAGAAGGGAGGGTTGTGTTATGATATAGTACTCATCTACATACTACACATAACATTATAAAAAGGGAATTATACATACATGCATACATACATAACAGACAACCTTAAAATCTTGCATCCAAAACATGCATATATCGCAACCAAGAGATCTTTCATGTAAAGATTATTGTGCCTCTTCTGTTAAATGCACGTTGTCAATTCAACACGTTCCAAAATGCAAGTTCTATTGAGATTATGCTTGTGATAAATTGTGAGTCTTTACACGAGTTATTTGCTAATGGTGTTAAGCAAAAAATGAATATTGTGAAATTAATGGTTTGTATGATACCAATTGACATATTTTGAATTCAATAATTAGAACTATGCATTTTTTGGAATCCGGATAATGACTGATTGTAGAACCTGAAAGTTTCAAAGCTTTCCAATTCAAACTTTGAGATTCACAACCACGTGTATCACAACCACGTGAAAGACAACCACGTGTATCACTCTGGAAGATTGAACCTTTGACAACATTTCCCATGTATTCCTCACCCTACCCTCTCAGATTGAAACACCCTTGGTCCCAGGGAATGTCGTCGCTTCATGGTAAGCAATTCCTCATTTGAACTAACTTTTTATGTTCTTCCTTTTCATACCTCTTCATTCAATATATAGTTAGGGATTAGTAATATTATTTACATACTAGTAATTATTATTTTATATTCTTAAAATGGTGGCAATGTGACACAGGTGCGCCACCCAGGCACATCCGCTCACAGGACCTCCTCCGTACTCAGCTCGAAGAACTGAAATCTCTTCTAAATTCCCTATCGGGAATTTTCCACACCCACAACAGTTCTCCAAAATATCTCCCTTAACGATCGGGAAATCGGACTTTGCGATTTCACGAGTCCCGTGGTCGAGTGTTTTTGGATTCTCAAAACCTCGAACCTCGACGTAAGTCAACGCTGACCCTTTTTACCTTGCCATCAGGGTTCCTCCAATCAGGATTTTGGCATTTACGATGTCCAAAACAACTCGCCTTACCAAACCCCGAACCCCGATACGCTCCTCTACTGCCTTAGCCTCCCGGCCTAAGCCTTTTGTCCACACGACCGCTCCTTATATGACCGCAGTCATGTTCCTCATCGGGGTTTCACGGTTTGCGATTTCAAAATGTGCAAACAACTTGTCACCAGGATCCCCGATATCCCGATGACTCAAACACCGATGGACGACTTCCTCATAGGGGCTTCGGACTTCGCAGGATCGCGAATCCTAATACCAAAGTTTTTGGGACTTACCTTTTCCCGAACCCTGAATCCCGATAAGTTGTACCACCTATCTTCCACTAATTACACTGTGGCCCCACACTGTTCCTTTAGCCTGCCGGGATATCGCGTTTCGGAGTTTCGTGATTCCCACTGCTATGATTCCCAAGAATCATGAAACGTCGATTCCTGATGCACGTGAGGGTTGACCCTTCCACGTCAATATCCCCTCATCATCTTTTCAGACATCGTGAGATTGCGATTCCTGATGCAACATTTTCTTTGTACTTAGGATTTTCGATACACCGAACTCCGACTCCTCTCAGATCTTCTGATGCGTGTCTGCTCTGAAATCCATGGATAGGACTTCATCGATGTTTCAAGACTTGAAAGGTCTCAGGTCTCTTGACTCCTGAACTTCCAAAATGCCGATGGAATCTCGATCCCTGCCACCTGTCCCAATAGATGGACGGCTCTACACTCGTCAGGATTTCGAGGCTCTTGATGTCCTCATTCTCACGACCTCGGGAAATTCGATTTTCTGACTCCCAATGGCTCTTGGGTTCTCTCCTCTGCTCGCTAAGACACAACCCTAGTGCAACTTCTGCCTGATCGAGCGGCTGACGGGTAACCCAACAGCGATCCTACAGTTCACGATCCTCCTGAGCTTAACCCTCTGGTGTGACCGTAACCTCCTTGTTACTCCGGTGGATCTGACGGCTGGCGGATTTTCCACAAGTCCCCTCCACAAGATCCTGACCGTCAACTTCCTCCTCCTTGAGGATTTCTTGAAAATGACCAAGTGTTCCTCTGCGCTCACTCATCCTCCTACGCACAACCCTGCAACACTGGTTTTAGATGCTCCACGGCATGAACTCTCTGTGAAATCCTTCCTTAGGTTCTGAAGGTTTTATCCCTCTTGAAATTTCTCCAACTTCTCAGTCTCTTAGAAAAAGAGAACCCTTTGCACGCCTCCCTTGCAGAAATCTGCAACACTTCAAGTGTTTTGGTTTCTTCGACCCTGTGCACACCTGCAGCAACAGTCCTCCAAAAGCTTCCGCTCAGATTCACCACTGAGACTCTCCCTTAGCCTGCGCCCTCCTGGCATGGCTCCAATAACCCAATTTCACTTCTGGGTGAATGAGAACAAGAGTTAAACTACCTGAGCCTCCGTCAACGCACTCCTTGCAGACGTTTTCAACTGCACTCCTTATAGGAATTCTCACTCAAATAGAGAAACAATTGAAACTCATTTCTTCTTCCTCTCAGACTTCAAACTCAAACATGAAGTTAGATACACAGTAATAAAGCAAATTCATAACAGGAAAGAAAACACTCATGAGCACATCATTTAACATCAACACATAGAGAAAAGACACAAAACCATGGATTTGAATCAACTTCTTCTATTAATTCAAGATCTATACATGGATGTTCTTCTGCAGCTCTCTGCTATTCTCCTGTGCTCTTCCTACTTCAACTACATTACAATGTACAATGAGGGTGTCTATATCCATTTTCCCTCCTTCTTTCTAAAACTGTCTAATCTATGAATTCAAGTCTATCTACCTGCATTAACTAGTTTAAATGCCTCCTATCTACTAAGGATGAGAGCGAATTGCTCAAGGTCCAATACAATATACAAAGGTGCTCCTTCATAAATGGCTTCATTAAAGATTTGGTGCATCAATTTCAAAAAGATTTTCAAGAAATTTATCATGTGCTCAAAAATATGTTGCACTTTCTCCACGCTCGCTTGACATTTGTGATGCTCCTGCATCATACTCCCTCGCTTGAAAAATTTCATGGGCTCCTGTCCATGAGCTCCTGCATGGTATATCCATGCTTTTGTATCTCTGTTTCATTCTCCTAGCTAGCATCTTCCACTGGATGGCCCTTCCACCTGACCAGATACTCATAGTATTCTTTCCTCTTGGTCTTCTTACTGACTCGTTTATCCAATATGTTCTCCATCTGCGGCTTTTCTACAATCGACATTTGCTTCTGCCACTGAACCTCTGGTTGCTCACCTTCTGTTCCCGTTTCCTCAACTTTATATGGGTATAAATCCGCGACATTGAATATCGGAGATATTCCGATCCCATTCGGTAACTCGATCTCATAAGCATTTCCCCCCAATTTCTTCAAGACCTTACATGGCTCGATTTTCTTCATTTTCAATTTATTGTATGTTCCCCTTGGGAACCTCTCTTTCCTCAAATGTGCCAAAACTAATTCACCAACCTTGAACTGAAGTTGTCTCTTCCACTGGTCGGCTCTGCGCTTATATTCGTGACTTGAATCTAATAGTCGCTGCTTCACCTGGCCGTGAAGTTATTTCATCGCCTCTGCGAACTCTTCGGCACTTGCACTCCTAGTCGCAGTCTGTTCTGAATCCCTTAATTCAGAAACTCCTCTCGGTTGCATGCCATACACAATCTGAAATGGACTCTGGCCTGTGCTCCTATTCACTGAGTCATTATATGCGAACTCTGCTTGCGGCAATATACTATCCCACTGGTTGTGGTGCTCTGTCACCAAGCTTCTCAGCAAGTCTCCCAGACTTCTATTCACCACTTCTGTTTGCCCATCCGTCTGAGGATGATAGGATGAACTAAACATCAAGTTAGTCCCCATATTTTTCCACAGTGTCCTCCAAAAATGTCCCATGAACTTTGTATCTCTGTCCGAAACTATACTTCTGGGTAAGCCGTGAAGTCGAACGACCTCTTTGAAAAACAGATTTGCGATGTGAGTCGCATCACTGGTTTTCTGGCATGGGATGAAATGTGCCATCTTGGAAAACCTACCCACTACCATAAAGACTGAATCAAATCCTCTTTTCATTCTTGGCAATCCCAATACGAAATCCATGCTGATTTCTTCCCACGGCCTCTCGGGTATGGGTAATGGTTGATAAAATCCTGCATTCTTCTTTCTTCCCTTTGAATGCTGGCAAATCCTGCATCTGTCTACAAACCGCTTGACCTCTGACCACATCCCTGGCCAAAAATATGACTTGCTCAGCTTCACGGATGTCTTATCATGGCCGAAGTGTTTGGCCAATCCTCCGCTGTGTTTCTCCCTTAACAGATTCTCCCTCATGGAGCAATTTGGAATACACAATTGATTTCCCTTAAACAACAACCCTTCCTGGATCACGTACTCTATCCACTGGCTTCTGTCTCTGAGAACTGGATTCTCAGCTGCTTCATATGCTTCCTTAAAATCTTTATCATCTACATACATGTCCCTAAGATCATCAAAGCCCAACGTCTTGACTTTGAACTCCTGCATCAGCAAACATTTCCTGCTGAAAGCATTAGCCACTTTGTTAGCAGCACTAGAAATATGTTTTATTACAAAAGTGAAATTCTGCATGTATTCAACCCACTTAACATGCCTCTGATTCAACTTTTCCTGTTGAGTCACAAATTGTAGTGCATGGTTATCACTATATAAAACAAATTCCTTTGGAATCAAATAGTGCCTCCATTTTTTCAATGCCTATATGATGGCATAGAATTCCTTATCACACGTGGAGTACTTTTCTTTTGCCTCATTCAACTTCTCGCTGAAATATGCAATCGGTCTGTCCTCCTGACTCAAGACCGCTCCTATGGCAAACCCACTTGCATCACAGTTCACTTGAAACGTCTTTTGGAAATCCGACAACACCAGAACCGGTTGTTCCGTGATCTTCCGTTTCAACAAATTGAAACTCTTCTCCACCTCCTCAGTCCAGTGAAAATATTTATGTCTTTTCTTGACTGTATCCATCATCACTGCGCTAATCCCACTAAAATTTCTGATGAACTTCTGGTAGAAACTAGCCAGTCCATGAAAACTCCTCACCTCAAAAATATTTCTCGGTGATGGCCAATTTTTAATTACCTCCACCTTATTTGGATCCATCTTCAATTCATTCGTAGATATAGTAAATCCCAAGTAAATGAGTTCTTTCTTCATAAATGAATATTTCCTCATGTTAATCAACAACTTCTTCTGCTGTAGCTTCTTCATTACTGTAGCTAAATGCTTCAGATGTTCTACCTTTGTTTTGCTGAAAATTAATATGTCATCCAGATACACAATGACAAACTTCCCGATGAATTCCCTCAGGACTTCATTTATCAACCTCATAAAGGTACTCGACGCATTCATCAAGCCAAATGGCATGACAAGCCATTCATATAGCCCTTCGTTGGTTTTGAAGGCCATCTTCCACTCATCGCCTTCCCTCATGCGAATCTAATGATATCCTCTTTTCAGATCAACCTTTGAAAAGTATTTTTCTCCTCTCAAGCAGTCCATTAAATCGTCCATCCACGGCAATGGAAACATGTACCTGATGGTTATCTTGTTGATGGCCCTTGAGTCGGTACACATTCTCCAAACTCCATCTTTTTTTGGACTGAGTACCATTGGAACGACACACGGGCTCAAAATTTCCCCGACCAAACCTGTGTCCAACAACTCCTGGACCTGCCTCTTAACCTCTTCATTTTCTTGCGGCATCAACCTATACGTGGATTTATTCGGCAAACTAGCTCCTGGTATGAGGTCTATATGATGACTCACACTCCTCATCGATGGCAACGAACAAGGTAATTCCTCCACCACGATGTCAATGAACTATTCCAGTGTTTCTTGAATTTCTTCTGGAAATTCGTCTACTCTCGTGCTAGTCAAAATGATCCTTGGTTTCTTGACCACAAAGAATTGTGGATCTTCTTTCTTCTTCACCTCCGTAAGAAGCTCCTTCCCACACATGAGGAGTACAGTATTTCTCCCTTCTGGTTTTACCTCCTTATCTTTTATTGGAAGCAACATGTGTGTCCTCCCATTCTTCTCTAGAGTATACGTATTCATCTTCCCATCATGAATTACGTTCCTGTCATATTGCCATGGTCTGCCTAGCAATAAATGAGAGACATCCATAGGAATAACATCACAGAGTATTTTATCATTATACCCTCCTATTTTGAATTCAACTAAACATTGTTTAGTGACATTTACCTGATGCCCTTTCTGTAGCCATGAAACTTTGTATGGACTCGGGTGATCAGTCGTCTCCAACTCCAACTTCTCTACCATCTTGGTTGAAACGAGAATATCTGTGCTACCACTATCCATGATAACCTTGCATACCCTGTCCTTGGTTTTGTAAGTAGTTCTGAAAAGTCTGTTTCTTTGAGCTGAGCTCTCCACCTCCTTCTCAGGTGTTAAGAGAAATTTACGCATCATCAGCGACCTTCCGCCTTCAACATCTTCTGCTTCAACATCTCGCCTCTGTGCCTCGGCGATGTGAGCTTCTCCACTATCCTTCTTTTTATCTGGACAGTCGAATGATTTGTGCCCGTTCTTTCCACACGTGAAGCATGTGATTAGTCCACCTCTTCCTCTTCCTCTACCTCTGGTAGGAGGAAACATGTTATTATCAGCATATCCTCCCCTCTGTTCTGTGTGCTACCCTCTCTTTTCAACATGCTGGCCTCGCTGTGAACTTCCACCTCTCTCGGTTCTAGTCTGAGGCTTTTTCTAGTCGTCCTTGGGCTTCTGGTATTTATCTTGGGCAATCGATTTGCCTTTGGGTTGACTCCTGCCTCAGCCTCGCTGACCTTGCTTACAACTCAGCTTCTCTTCAGCTTTCAAAGCCAATTGATAGGCATCCTCCACCATTCGGATCGTTGCCATACTCATCATCGCTCTCCCGATGACCTTCTCTGATGTTCAGTCGATAGAATTCCTTCATGTACTCTTTTACTGTCATCATCTTCTGTCTCAGGTTCTGCATCCTCCTGAACAGAGTGATTTGATAATCTCTTGGGATGAAATTTGCCTTCATCTTTGCAATCATTCGATCCCAACTTTTAATTTTCTGCTTGCCCTTGCAGTGTCTATTTGCTTGTAGCTCGTCCCACCATAATGTTGCATGTCCCTTTAGTCTCGTGACAGCATGCCTGACTTTCTTATCCTCTTCGACATATTCATAATCGAAGTATGTATCCATAGCTCTAATCCAATCTAGAAGCTCTTCTGCATCCAGATTCCCCTCATAAACTGGAATGTCCATCTTCATTTTTGCACCCATCCGTGCAATAGCTTTGATTAGACGTTCATTGGCTGCATCCTCAGCTGCAACTTCTTCCCCATGTTCAGCTTCAACTTCACTGTCGAAATCACTCAGATCCCCTGCACTGGCTGTGCATCTTTGCGCTGTCTCCATATCTTCGAGTCTAGCTTGTAGATCACGTATCTCTCTTTCCATTTCTGGATTCTGCGCTTGCCTACCCCTTCTCCTCGGGTTTTCTCTTTTCTCTGGATTGGGTGACTATCTATCCCGTCTCCTTGGCGGCATGGTGAATTTCCTTCTTCTTTGCTACAGAAAGAAAAGAAATTTTCTCGCTCTGATACCACTTGACGCAGGTGCGCCACCCAGGCACGTCTGCTCACAGGACCTCCTCCGTACTCAGCCTGAAGAACTGAAAGCTCTTCTAAATTCCCTATCGGGAATTTTCCACACCCACAGTAGTTCTCCAAAAGATCTCCCTTAACGATCGGGAAATCAGACTTCACTATTTCGCGAGTCCTGTGGTCGAGTGTTTTTGGATTCTCAAAACCCCAAACCTCGACGTAAGTCAACGCTGACCCTTTTTACCTTGCCATCGGGGTTCCTCCAATCGGGACTTCAACATTTACGATGTCCAAAACAACTCGCCTTACCAAACCCTGAACCCCGATACGCTCCTCTGCTGCCTTAGCCTCCCGACCTAAGCCTTTTTTCCATGCGACCACTCCTTATATGACTGCAGTCATGTTCCTCATCAGGGTTTCGCGGTTCATGATTTCAAAATGTGCAAACAACTTGTCCCCAGGATCCCCGATATCCCGATGAATCAAACACCGATGGACGACTTCCTCATCGAGGCTTCGGAGTTCGCGGGATCGCGAATCCTAATACCAAAGTTTTTGGGACTTACCTTTTCCCGAACCCCGAATCCCGATAAGTTGTGCCACCTGTCTTCCACTAATTACACTGTGGCCCCACACTGTTCCTTTAGCCTGTCAAGATATCGCATTTCAGAGTTTCATGATTCCCGCTGCTATGATTCCCAAGAATCACAAAACGTCGATTCTCGATGCATGTGAGGGTTGACCCTTCCACATCACTATCCCCTCGTCGGATTTTTAGACATCGCGAGATTGCGATTCCTGATGCAAAGTTTTCTTTGTACTTAGGATTTCCGATATGCCGAACCCCGACTCCTCTCGGATCTTCTGACGCATGTCTTCTCTGAAATCCATGGCTAGGACTTCATTGGTGTTTCAAGACTTGAAAGGTCTCAGGTCTCTTGACTCCTAAACTTCTGAAACGTCGATGGACTCTCGATCACTGCCACCTATCCCAATAGATGGATGGCTCTGCACTCGTCGGGATTTCGAGGCTCTTGATGTCTTGATTCTCACGACCTCGGGAACTCCAATTTCTCGACTCCCGATGGCTCTTGGGTTATCTCCTCTGCTCGCTAGGACATAACCCCAGTGCAACTTCTACCTGATTGAGCGGCTGACGGGTAACCCAACAATGATCCTACGGCTCACGATCCTCCTGAGCTTAACCCTCTGGTGTGATCGTAACCTCCTTGTTACTCTGGTGGATCTGACGAATGGCGGATTTTCCACAAGTCCCCTCCGCGAGATCCTGACCATCAACTTCTTCCTCCTTGAGGATTTCTTGAAAATGACCAAGTGTTCCTTTGCGCTCACTCGTCCTCTTGTGCACAACCCTGCAACACTGGTTTTAGATGCTCCACGGCATGAAATCTCTGTGAAATCCTTCCTTAGGTTCTGAAGGTTTTATCCCTCTTGAACTTTCTCCAACTTCTCAGTCTCTTAAAAAAAGAGAACCCTTTGCATGCCTCCCTTGCAGAAATCTGCAACACTTCAAGTGTTTTGGTTTCTTCAACCCTGCGCACACCTGCAACAATAGTCCTCCAAAAGATTTCACTCAGATTCACCACTGAGACTCTCCCTTAGCCTACGCCCTCATGGCACGGCTCCAATAACCCAATTTCACTTCTGGGTGAACGAGAACAAGAGTTAAACTACCTGAGCCTCCGTCAACGCACTCCTTGCGGACTTTTTCGACTGCACTCCTTGCAGGAATCCTCACTCAGATAGAGAAACAATTGAAACTCATTTCTTCTTCCCCTCAGACTTCAAACTCAAACATGAAGTCACATACACAACAATAAAGCAAATGCATAACAAGAAAGCAAACACTCATGAGCACATCGTTTAACATCAACACACAGAGAAAAGACACAAAACCATGGATTTGAATCAACTTCTTCTATTAATTCAAGATCTATACATGGATGTTATTCTACAGCTCTCTGCTATTCTCCTATGCTCTTCCCGCTTCAACTATGTTACAATGTACAATGAGGGTGTCTATATCCGTTTTCCCTCCTTCTTTCTAAAACTGTCTAATCTATGAATTCAAGTCTATCTACCTGCATTAACTAGTTTAAATGCCTCCTATCTACTAAGGATGAGAGTGAATCGCTCAAGGTCAAATACAATATACAAAGGCGCTCCTTCATAAATGGCTTCATTAAAGATTTGGCGCATCAATTTCAAAAAGATTTTCAAGCAATTTATCATGTGCTCAAAAATACGTTGCGCTTGCTCCATGCTCGCTTGACATTTGCGATGCTCCTGAATCACAATGCTTTGTGTGGCCAAGATATTTTCTAAAAGGAAAATGAAATTCAAATTATGTTTAGAGTATTGCCTTTATGAATGGTGTTGGTTCCTTGTAATGCTCAGTTAAAATTACCTCATCGAGTTTTAACAGTTGACAATCTCATTCTTCTTTTAAGGAACACTTTTCTTTTTTATGGGTTTGTCTAACTACTTGTAGTGTAGTATATGTTATGGACTACTTTTGTTTAAGAGAATGTCTGAATGGTTTCTCTGTTGAAAGATAAATTTGTTCAAGTGGAGGTAGATATTTTAACATATTGACAAATAATGTTCTGAGGAGCCTGAGCTTGTTTCTTAGACTAGGATATGGGTTGCACCAATTTTTTTTATTTTTGTGACATGTTCCAATACAAATAATATATCTAGAAATATAGAGATGTTATCATTCGAAGATTCATTCCTGGGAGACACAAAAATGGAGTTCAGATAACTCTAGGATAAGAGCCAAAGTCATTTCACTAAAATCCTCTGTCTTTGCTTTCCCAACCACAAGGGAGTATCCCTAGGTGATTCAAGGTTCCAGTGACTATCGACAAGCTTGAACTTTGAATTTATGATTATGTGTCAAAATAAGTTGGAAAATTCATAAATTTGCTATAGATTCCAATTGTTCCCGCAACTAAAGTTACAGAACAACAAACTAAGTTGGCCTAAAAAGTGTGGAAAAGACTCTAAATCAATGTTTTATTGCTGAAATAGAGCGTTCCCTTAACAAAACTTCCATTAGTTTGGAAAAATAAATGATTATTCATTGTATTTTTCTTTAAAACTTAAAAGGATTAAAACACAACTATGTTTTTGAAGTGACCGGTGCTTTGTCCTTGGTTAATGGAGTGATTGAAATATAAAACTTGTTAGGCAAAAATAATTATTTGAATCTCACAAGTTCATGGATTTAAGAAGTAAACATTTAAACAAGTAATAGATATGCAACAAATATAATTCTCACACACAAGTATGTTTGTATTTGTTGCCAAAAGATGATGATTGGATCTTTATTACTGAGAGTTGTAGGAAAAACAAACTTCCAAGAAAGTTGGGCTCAAATGAACACATTCAAGGATGTTGGGGGTTAGAAGTAATTATGCCAAGAGTCTTTCAATCTCTTCACAACACTAAACTAGAACTATTGTAGTGCATGTGGTAATTTCATCCAATACAATAGCACAAGTGCTTGCTCAAGCCTCTAAATCTTAAATGAATAAAATGTAACCAAGAAGATGGAAGGGTGATGACATTGAGCATTTTTCCTTTGCTTACAGACTTATTTGTAGACAAGAGAAGATGAAAAGTGAGGAGAATAAAGAATAAAACTAGGCTTTGTTTGAAAAAGAATCGTAAAAAAGGAACAGAGCACCCCACTTGGAGAATATGGGACAAAAAGGAAAAGCACACAAATGATAGAAAAAGCAAATCTCCAAATAACACATCCAAGTGAATTCCAAATGAAGCCCCCTCTTCCCAACATTGAAAGTGTTTTCTTTTACTCAATAGTCAAGTATAGATGCCATGTGTCAACCAAATACTCATCTTACATGAATCCTCTCAAGTGGGGCTTGCAATCCTCCCTAGGATCTAATGACACACACACAGTCAAGGTGCATTCAATCTAGATCGACACATAAAATAGGGCAATGTCTCCTTTGCTTTCACACTTATTTGTAGATTGGAGAAAATGAGAATGAGGTAGAATAAAGAATACAAAAAATCTTTGCTTGAGAAAGAATCTGAGAAAAGGAAAAGAGTGCCCCACTCAGAGAAGATAGGACAAAAAGGAAAAGCATGCGATGCTAGAAAACTATCAATTTTTTTTTTTAAACCTACAAAAGTCATCGCTATAGCGACTTATGTTCGTCGCAAGTATGGCATCTGCGTCACAAGCCATTGGTGGGTTTTCTACTCTGCCAAGGACGTCATCACTATTGCCACGCTCTGTCGTCGCTATAGCGAGAAATGTTCGTCGCAGGAAGGTATACATCTCTTCTTCTTTCCACAAACTTGTGTCCCTATTGCGACAAACATTCATGGCAAGAAGTTAAATATTTTCTACGGGATTCCATCTTTTCGACGTATGTTCATCGGTCTATGGACGATAGTTTTTCATAATTACGACGATGTGAACAAAAAAATTTAACATAAAATATTTAGGATGATGACACATAGCAGCCTGATTTCGTCATTGTTTCCATGAATACTTAGTGCGTGGATATAGCGATGTAAAAATTTCCATGAAAAATATTGTTTTCCTTCGTGGAAAGTGTGATAGATATGTGTGGAAATAGCAATGAAAAACTGTGGAAAATTTGGTCATATGTAGTAGTGGGAGAGAGTGAGGGGCATAGAGAGGGAGAGATATATGGAGGGGTATAGATAGAGGTAAATAGAGAGAGAGAGAGAGGAATAATAGTAGGGTAGAGAGGGAGAGAGTGTTAGAGGAGGGAGAGAGAGAGGGGGGGCAGAGAGAGAGAGAGAGAGAGAGAAAGTTGTTAAGCCCTAATATTGGCTCATTACCCCTTAATTGGGGCATATTAGATTAGTAATGTTATTTATTACCCCTTAATTGGGGCATATTAGATTAGTAATGTTATTTTATTTATGTCGGCTTTAAGCCATTAGTTGTAATTATACCTCCTAGTCTCCTATATATACCAAGGAGACATTTTCATTTTGAATCATCTTGTACTTGAACATTTAAGTGGGGTAAAAGGAGATTTCCCCCTCGAAGAGGCTTATTATCTGAAAATATCTCTTTTTCAAGGAATTGAGTACTTTTCCTGAGGTTTTTCTATGCTATATTGATGTTTGGTTCTTAACATATGGTATCAGAGCTCAAGGTCTTGGGGTTTCGCTGCTACATCTGAGACACCGCGAAATTTTCGCTATAACTTTTTTGCTACAATGTTTCAGAAGGAACGACTTGGATGATATTTAGTAGACGAATCAAGGTACGTTGGGTTAAAACTTCAGCTCATGAGGCCTTATACTTTCGGAGATACAACCTGCACAAGATAGGGGTCTGGAATCATTCAAAAATGAGTCATTGCAGAATTTTCACTATAAATTTTGTTTTGTAACGTTTCCAACCCTGAAATATGGAGTCCATTTACAAAAATTAGTAATGTATCTGTGGTAAAAATTTCAGCTTCTGGGTCATCTTAAATTTGTAGATACACCCTGTGTAAGATAGGGTATCTGACTAGTCCTATTGACTAGTCTCAAGAAGGTGTTCCAGGTAAAACAATCATAACTTCTTCCTAGAGTATCCAAATTACATGGGACTGGTTGCATTGGATTGTGGAAAGTCTTTAGTATTTGGGGTGTGAGTTTCAGAATTTTATATCAATCATTTTGTGCAGGGCACACTATACAAGTGAGATATCATGGAAAGGCAAAAAATCGACAAGTTGTGGGGAAGTTACCGTAAATTCCACTTGGCACATCCAATTTTGATCAGACCTATGGCATTGTAGAGAAGAAACATCAGATAAATACATAAGAGAAAGTTTCATACCTAGAAGGGCCAAAAATTGGGAGATACAACAGAAGAAATATTGTCTAGCAAAACCACCTCAAAATCAAGGTTCAAAAGTGATACTTGGCCAACATGCCACCCAAAAAGGGAACTTCTACACCAAGTAAGCCTCCAGAAAATCCTACTTGGACTCTTGATGAAGGTGAAGAAATGCATAGGGACATAAATGAGCTACAAAATAAGATGGATTCAATGGAAGCTAAGATGGATTCAATGGAAGCTAAGTTGGATACTAAGATGGATTCAATGGAAGCTAAGTTGGATACTAAGATGGATTCAATGGAAGCTAAGTTGGATACTAAGATAGATGGTTTAAAAGGGGAGATCATGGAAGT